>JAJPUD010031510.1:0-12488 GCA_023553655.1 Myrmecobius fasciatus | reverse complement strand
AATTTCATAAATTAGCCAACAGAATACCTAATAGATAAACATCCAGTTGATAAAATTTATAGGAATCATGAGTATCAGCACAGACAAATATTTTCTTTTTTTTATTAAAGCTCTTTATTTTCAAAACATATGCATGGATAATTTTTCAACATTGACCCTTGCAAAAACCTTGTTTTCTAAATTCCCCCCTTCCCTTCACACGCTCTCCTAGATGGCAAGTAATCCAATATATCTTAAACATGTTAAAATATGTTAAATCTAATATATGCATACATATTTATACGATTAAGGTTCTATGGCAGTTGCCATTAATAGGAAAGGAATATTAGGTCTAAATTAGGTCTATTAGGTCTAACCAAGGAATTCCCAATTATATATAGCATCTGAGTTTCCCAGTGGGAATGAAGCCCTGTCATCTCAGGTATCATCATGGTACTTACTCTAGAACCAATTTATATCTTGACTTTTACTAGAGCTAAAATGGCTCACTCAGGAGAAATATGTAATCATCGGATTAGTTACACATAGGACTTGATTCATGCCAGTATCTAAACTAGTTTTTGCCAATCCACTAGCAGAGATGGGCTTAATATGCTTGATTGTGAGTGTCTCAGCCTCCTTTCCCCACCCCAACTCACCATAGTCAAATAATACTTCTTTCTTATTTTTGACATCTGTCCACTTAGATCTGTCTCTCATTGTGGGGGTCAAAGTCAAGTCCTGCATTCCTTTTTGGGAAACAAAAGGATCTTGTCAAGAGAAAAGCATTGCTTTTTAGTGGTGAAGTTTTGACAATCTGTTCTACTATGATTCTCTCCTTTCTCTCCTAATTTTTTCTCCCTTGTCTCTCCTTTCTTTCATCTCAAATCCATTATTCACATAGCCAAAAACAAAAAAAAAATTTCAATGAAGCACAGATCTGATTGTATCATTCCCCTGTCCAAAAACACTTTTTGTGGCTCCATTTTGCTTTATCGGTCATTCCCATCTATGCTATGCATAGCTAGAGTTTTCTTAGCAAAGATATTGAAGTAGTTTGCCATTCTTCTTCAGCTCACTTTAGATGAGGAAACTGAGGTAAAGAAAGTTAAGTGATTTATCCAGGATCATATAATTAGTAAGTGGCTGAGACTGGCTTTGAATTCAGAAGGTCTGGCACTCTGATCAATGAGACACCTAGTTCCACTAACTCCAAATTTAGCACTTTTTCCATTATACCACAGGTTAAATGTTTGCTATACATCTCAGATCATTGCCAGTCTTCTTGATTTTTGTCTTGCTTTATGTATGATTTCACAGGACAAAATTGGGAGTTAATTTAGAGCTCCTTTCTTTATGGTTGAAGAAATTAAGGCCCAGAAAAGTTGCAATTTTAGGGAAGTTGGCCAAGTTGGAAAAGAAGAGTCTCATATTTCTCATTGAACAAAAATAGAAAATGAGCTTTTTAGGGCCTGCCAAGTGAAAATCATTAGAGTTTTTAATAGCATTTCTCTGTGGTTCCCTATGCCCTGGTTTTCTCCTCTAAAAGAAACACATGTCCCTAAAGTACCCAAGTGATACAGATAGTAAAAGTGCTAGAATTTGAACCCAAGTTCCATAACCCCAGAGTCCAATTGTTGTTGTTGTTGTTTGTACTTCATTCTTGAAGAAGACTATGGCTTCAGGAAGGTGATGACATGACTTTCAAATGCATTGGATTTGAATGAGGGAGGGCTGGGCGAAGTCACCAGCCACACTACCCTAACTATTGTGATTTCCACCCTCTAGGGCATAAATTTATGGAGGACTTTTTTTTCTTTTGTGGTTACCTAAGTTTGTATAGGTACAAACTTACAGGTTTCATATGGCCAAGAACAGAAGGAGACTTTAAGTGTCAGGTCTGTAAGGATGCGTAGACTTATTAGGCCTTTAGGTCTGGGGGTATTATTGAGTAATAATAGGACATATTATAACTTTTACTGGAATACAGTTTTTGCTCACCATGCAGCACAAACTTATCACATATCAATCCTCATTGGTCCAATAAATACTATGACCTCTGCTAACTAGGATGTCTAGCCAGTAATACAGGATGCCTTTAAAGGAAAATACTTAGAGGGCAAGGGAAACATACTGATATCCAGAAAAGAAAATACATACAGAAACAAACATTTAACCTGTGGTATAATAGAAAATGTGCTAAATTTGGAGTTAGAGGAACTAGGTGTCTCATTAATCAGCCACTTAACTAATTACATGATCCTGGATAAATCACTTAACTTTCTTTACCTCAGTTTCCTCATCTG
This sequence comes from Myrmecobius fasciatus, assembly GCA_023553655.1. Lineage (NCBI taxonomy): Eukaryota > Metazoa > Chordata > Mammalia > Dasyuromorphia > Myrmecobiidae > Myrmecobius > Myrmecobius fasciatus. The sequence goes on along the minus strand of JAJPUD010031510.1, from coordinate 10,203 downwards.
TAAAGTGAGCTGAAGAAGAATGGCAAACTACTTCAATATTTTTGCTAAGAAAACTCTAGAGTTTGATTCATGGGTGATTCAGGCCAATTCCAATAGACTTGTGATGGAATGAGCCATCTGCATCCAGAGAGAGGACTATGGGAATTGAATGTGGATCACCTTTTTTTTTTTGTTTTTTGTTTCTTTGCTTGCTTGGTTTTTTTCTTTTTCATTTTTCCCCCTTTTGATCTGATTTTTCTTGCGTAGCATGATAAATAAGGAGATATGTTAAGAAGAATTGCACAAGAACTTAACCATTATTGGATTACTTGCTATCTAGGGGAGGGGAAGATGGGAAGGGAAGGAAGGAAGGAAGGAGAAAAACACAAGTTTTTTCAAGGGTGAATGTTGAAAACTATCTTTGCATGTTTGAGGTTTTGTTTGTTTGGATTTTGGGGTTTTTTTTTGTTGAGGCAATTGGAGTTAAGAGACTACAGGGCTAGTACTGTTTTGCATGTATATTGAAAAATAAAAAAAATATTATTACAAAACTGAAAAACAATTCAAGACAAATCAAATCTGATTTCAGTCAATATCTCTGTAACTTTTGCCAAGTCCCTTAATTTTTATAGATCTCTATTTTCTCATCTTTAAAAGATGAAGATTGTATTAAATAATGGCAAAGGCTGAACTAAATACATTGGGAGTCCCTTCTGGCTATGCATTAATGTTTGTGTGATGCATCTTTTTTTCTCTCTCCCACCACAGTAATTGTAAGTACTTTATAGTTTGCAAAGCACTTTTCTCACAACGATCCTATGATGTAAGTATATCAATTTTATTATGCCATTTTGCAGATGAGGAAACTGAGGCTCAAAGAAGATTGTAAAGAGAATGCTAATGCAGTATGATGAAGGCCCTTTTCACAACAGTAGCTGTGGAGACACTGTCTCTCCATACTTAAATGTGCTAGCTTAGACACTGAGGAGAGTGGAATTTCTAACATTTAAAAAATATACATGTTTAAATATATATTTAAAAGTGGCTGTCCTACATAATGCATTATGACTAGTAGATATCTTATCTTAGGCCTAATTTTTCTTCCAGATCTATCCCTTATAGAAGTAGTTCTCAATTTTTGGGGGGGTTCTCAGAACCCTTTTATACACTTAATAATTATTTAGGATATCATTCTCCTCTCAGAATTTATGATGGTTAGGTCTTTTGATATTTACTTTATTAGAAATAAAGATATTTATATTATTATGAAAATATTTTGACCCCTAAAAGGCTGTAGGGGTGACCAAGAGTCCTTGTACTTTGAGAACTGGTGCCCTGGAGAACTGCATGAAAACAGGTACATTGTCTAACTTCTCCAGGTTTCCAAAAAAAAAAAAATGACCCCTACCTTACTTGAACTTTACTAAGAGCTAAGTGAAATAGAGAAAAACAAAAGGCCCAAAACAACGTGATAAAAGCTGTGGAAATTCTGAGTTCTCTGAAGGAAGCTGCTAAAGAAATCACATGGGACATTCTCCCCCAGCCTCCTCCTCCCAAGCTAAAATAGAACGTGTGGGTGATCAGTGTAACATCTATCTGCTAGGACCTAAGTTTCTTGTCCCAGGAATCAGCTTTATGGATAAAGAGAGAAGCTCAAAAAACTTTTCCTCCTGGAAAACAGGGGTCATCCTTTGATTGCAATGCTGGTACCTAGTGAAAGCCTGTATGTGAAAACCTGGATGTCTTGTCAGGAATGTTATTACATCTGGATCAATTCTTAATCTTCCAGTTTAGCTTTGAGCTGCTCAGCAACCTCCAGCAGATCAGTTATAAATCATTCCATCTAGGCTTTATTCACCTCACCCAGTGTAGGTAAAAAAGATTTCCCTTCATTGTGCCCCCTGTGACATTTCAGGATTTCTTGGGGGTCAACCTACCTCTAAAACCAGTGTATGATTCTCAACCTTGACAAAATCCAAGTCTTTGGGATTCAGAAGTATTTTAAGGGATGAGGAGTGGGGAACATAAAACAGAGTTAAACTGACGACCACTTGAAAACTCTTTCCTTTTCTTTGGGTCAAAAAGGTTGCATGTGTAAACCAACAAGAAATCTATGTCTTTTATACTGAAAGAATTTTCTTAAAATGTTATCAAGCTTACCAAGCAAAACTTGAGACCAATATATTTGTTAGTCTCAAAACCAGGACAACCCTTGATTAAATTATAAGTGGGGAAGGAAAGCTATCTCCCTATTTCTCTTCCAGTGCCCACTCTCTCTCTCTATTTATCCTATTCTCCCCAAAAGTGTTCATTTCTTTAGGATCTACTACCTTTTCTTTGTGCTGTCAATGCATCCATTGTTTTAGCGATAAAATTTAATAGGATCCCCTTTCTAGGAGTATTTGCCTTTTAATAGGTTATCCTTAAAAACCCTAATTCCTTCAAGACACACAGGAATGATTCTCTTGTGGGAGAATTTCAGGCATCATGACACATTATGAGGATTATTTGGGTTTGACTAGTAGTACTCAAGGGGCCACCATATTGATAATTGTGTAGATTACTATAGTAGTGTAACCTTTTTTCTTCTTCATTTCTATTTTTCTCATCTCTAATACATTCTTTACATACTTTTTGAATAACATATCTTGCACAAAATATGAACTATGTCCCTCTTCTTCACTTACCAAGTGCCCACTGAGCAAAACTTTTCTGCCTCGATATCGAGTTCCAACACAATCTATCACTACTCTGTCTTTTCAGGATTGCCCCATATTTCTCTTTTTCCATAAGTCTCTAATCAACCAAACTGTATAGCTCTTTGTTCCTTGACCCTAATCATGGCCTCTCCCCACTCCTACATCGACGTCCCTGCTCACACTGTTTCTTAATATCTAAAAAACTCTCCTTTCATCTCTGAATTCCCGACCATTTTTAAATCCAAACCAGATGACACATCCTCCATGAAAATTTTCTTGATGATTCCTTAAGATCTCACACAATACTATTTTGTTTCTTGCCTATATACTACTATGCAGACTGCTACAGGAAGCTTAGTGTAGTTTATTAGATTTTAAGTTGTTAAATTACAAAACTGCACTAAGATTTTTGGGACACATATAACATTGGGTGATACAATTTCTTATGTTGGCGTCTTATATTTGTACTTAATAATTTTCTTCTTGAGCCTATATAGCTCCTTTAGGACCTAGTACAGTGTTTTCTTTAAATATCACTTGCTTGCTAAATATCTGTTTTATTGGATAGAGAGATAGGTGGAGAAACAGATAATAGATAGATAGGTAGACAATAGAACATTTATGTAACTATTTATAGAAATATAAATGTTCCTTTGTTTTCAAAAAGAACCAATGAGATCATGGGGTGATGTAGACTTATTTGTGAATTGGATTTAAATAAGGCACAGCTGCATAATGTTATCCTCAGCATTACTGAAATCCAATGGCATGAAATGGCAATGAAATCAAAAGTCCAGACAATTAGTGATGACCCAGGGATGCAGTGGATGACCCTTCAATATCTGACCAAGCCACAAACATACCATAGCACCTGCTTTATCCTCCTCCATGGCTACTAGACCAAATTGTTCTCATCCACCTATTTCCCATTGAGCCAAAAGGACAAAGACTTTACCTTGGTAGACAACCCCCTAATTCACTAACGTATTTGAGCCTATCAGTTACTCTCAACCTGTTTTAACTTGTCCACCAAGGCAGTTTTACTGGGTTATGGCCACCACACATGTTATTGCTTCTTGGAACCACAGGGTAGATTTGGGTGACAGGTAGATACCAAAGGAGGTGAATGAGCAATCCTGAAAAGGACATAGTAAGCCCTCACATCAGAGGTGTTAGTCCTCCATAAATGTTCCTTATAAACTACATGCCCAAGACACAAATAGAAGCAAATAAAACAGTTCCAACTTGTAAGGAGCCTAAATTCTAGAGGGGGAAATGTTATACAAAGGAAAGATGGAAAACAGGGGAGGATGTTTAGGGTACCCATAAGAGAAGAGCAAGGTAGCTAGTAAAGAGACAAAGTAACCCAGAAAATGACTTAAGTTAGGAGTAATATGAGCATCACTGGAAAAATGGTGGTTTAGGCAAGAGAGTAACCAGTTAGAAAAGTATACCTTGAGGACTCCGGGCAGAGGTTTTGCAGCTGAGCTCTTGGTTTTCTCTTTCTCCACTATTCTACTTACCTATCATTACCAGCTTTTCCCTTACCCCCCTTCCCAGTGTTCTATTAAGAAATCAACCAAGTAATTTTTATTAAGCAGCTGCTATATTAGTCATGTGCTAGGTGTTTGGGATCATGAAGCTACAATAGAAAAAACAATTTCTTCCATTGGGGGATTATATTATTGGATTAATCCTTCCTCTTCCTCCTATAGTTCCCCCCCAATTCTATCTACCTTTTCACCCATCCCGAAGAAGCCCCTGGTTTTCTGGGGAAGAGTCTTAGTGTACATAGTTCTACTGGGGAAAGATGATTCCATGATGGATTGCTCCATGGGAGCAGTGGGGCATTGACAAACAGCATCCTCATACATCACTGGGCCATCAGGGCTGGCATTTTGATGATGTATTGTGTGAGCACATCATCAGAATGTTGTCAGTCTAGTGATGTATTCATCAACAGATGGTGCTGTCTTAGAAGGGAAAAGGGAGAACTGAGCAAAACGAGCAACCCTTTGTGCAAAAAGGAGGGGATCTCACAGGCAATGCTGGGATTTTCCCAACACAATAGTGGATGTATTCTAAATAGATGGTAAGAGAAAGAGCACAGTACAGCATGGTGGAAACACCACTGGACCAAGAAGATAGGAGGCTTGAACACACTAGTCTTGGCTCTGCCATTCACTGGTTTTGTAGAATTAATCAGGTGACTTCCAATTTCTGAGTCTTGGTTTTCTCATCGATAAAATGAGGAAGGTAACTAGGTGGTTTGGTGGATAAAATCAGGAAGACTTGAGTTCAAATCTGGCCTCAGACACTTACTTACTAGCTGGCAAATCACTTAATCCTGTTTGCCTCAATTTCCTCACCTATATAATGAGCTAGAGAAAGAAATGCCATCTCCTTCTAGTATCTTTGCTAAGAGAACGTCCATGAACAGTATGGCCCATGGAGTCATGAAGAGCTAGACATGACTGAATGACAAAATGAGAGAATTGATCTAGAAGAACTCTAAAATCCATTTCTGATACTCTTTGTTAATGATTCAAGGTTTTTGACCTCACAATATATGAACTCTGGGATGCAGGAGAACATGGTTTCCTTGGAGATTTGGAGATTCAAAAGGTTATCTTGATTTTATAGTGCTGTGTTGTTATTATTACCACGTCCTTACAATCTTACAGTCGGAAAATTTTCTGCTTTCCTTGCTAAGCAGCGAACGGTTACTGGGAAATAATAGAAGAACATTTTGGCATGTTATTTTAAAATCCTATTCTAACTAATGTTTTAATATTCTAATTAGCCTTCTTTAGGACTGAATTATCTGAGCAAAAGAGAGACTTCCAGGAAGATGTCAAAGTAGGTTAGAAATTTCCAAGCTCTCCAGATTTCCTCCACCAAAAAAAAAAAAAAAAAAAAAACAATATAGCACCTTGGAGTGAACATAGAGAAGTAAAAATAAATAAGAGTTGGGGCAGAACAATGGAGAAGATCAGAAGAAAGATCCCAAGACTGAGGTTTAGCCATGTGAAGCATAAACACCTCCAGACTAATGCCATTAAAACAGGAGCAAGCCCTGAGACTAGCTGAGTTGGGAGGTGACCTTGCCCCAGCCATAGGAATTTTCATCCTCCAAACTATTTGGGGAGTCAGGCATCTAAGACAGAGAAGATCAAGGGAACCTGCAATCCTGGGCAAGAAGCAATGAGCATAACATGTTTAACATATAGTGGATTACTTGCCATCTAGGAGAGGGGGTGGGGGAAAGGAGGAAAAAAATTGGAACACAAGGTTTTGCAAGGGTCAGTGTTAAAAAGTTATCCATACATATATCTTGAAAATAAAAGACAAAAAAAGAAAAAAGAAATGAATATACATCTGGTGAGTTCAGAGGCAGAGGAGCAGGGATACTACTGACTATGGGCAATTACAGATGTCCAGAGTTCTTGGTTTCTAATTCCAAACCAGAGGGATAAACTGAAAGAGGACCTGTGTTTGGACCCTAGCAAACCAAGAACTGGCTTTTGAGCCATTAAATTAACAAGAGCTTCAGCAGGAGCACCAACAGCAGTGCTTCCTGAGAACTCAGCCCATAAGTGAGGGGGATGAAGAGCTGGTCAGAAGGAGATTACAGAGATCTCTTTGCTAGCACTGAGACAAGATTCTATTGCTTTGCCCATATTCAGATCTTGGTTGCATAGCTTGCTCACAGTACTGGTCCTTAGAAGGATCCCTGAAAACAGCTCCACAAATGCATGAAGTTTGGGATAGTTCATCCTCCACCCTGAAAACAGAACCCTATTTTAACAAAGAGTTAAAAGCCAGCTGTGAAAATAAGCAAACAATAGGCAAAAATTCTGACCATAAAACATTACTATGATGATGAGGAAGATCAAAACACACTCAAAAGAAGATAACAAAATCAAAGTGCTTATATTCAAAGTCTCCAAGAAAAAGAATTAGTCTCAGGACATGAAAGAGTTCAAAAGGAATTTTCAAAGTCAAGTAAGAAAGGTAGAAGAAAAATTGGGATAGAAATGAGAGTGATGCAAAAGGAAAGACAAGAAGCCAAAGAGAAGAATGCCTTAAAAAGCAAAACTGGCCAAAAGGGAAAGGAGGTACAAAAGCTCACTGAGGAAAATAATTCCTTAAAAATTAGATTTGATCAAGTGGAAGCTAATGACTTTACAAGGAATCAAGAAATGATAAAAGAAAAAAATGAAAACCTAGAAAACAATGTGAAATATCTCACTGGAAAAACAACTGACTTTAGAAAATAGAACTAAGAGAGAGAGTTTAAAAACTATTGGTTTACCTAAAAGCCATGATCAAAAAGAAAGAGTCCAGACATGAAAACATGATCAAGAAAAACTGTCCTGATGTTCTAAAACCAGAGGGTAAAATAAAAATTAAAAGAATCTATCAATTACCTTCTGAAAGAAATTCCAAGATGAAAACTGCCAGGAATATTATAGCCAAATTCCAGAACTCCCAGGTCAAGGAGAAAATATTGCAAGCATCCAGAAACAATTCAAATATAGTGGGGCCACACTCAGGATAACACAAGATTTTATGTGTGTTATACATATGTGAATATATAAATATATCCGTGCTTAACTGTAACCTGCTTAAGGAAGGTGAGGAACAAGGAATGGAGGGGAAATGATAGAATAAAAAATATAAGAAGCAAAGAAAAGGACTAACTGAACACAATGTATAGTATTTATTATATAGGTTTTTTTGAAATGGAAATTTATTTATTATTTCATATTTTGAATCTTCTCTTATGTTGCACTACGTATATGGTCACATTTGTTTTCTATTTTGTATTTAAATTTTAAATAAATAAATCCATTAAAAAAAAGAAATAAAAATTATCTGGCCAGATCTCTGTACAAAAGTCAAGGAAGGATTCAGATACTCAGAGTGGTAGGGTAGAAATGAGGAGTAAAATATATTCCTGAATCTTACTTCTCCATATGAAAGGGAAAGATATCAATGGTGTGACAGAGACAAGTAAGTAGGCAGAGCAGTGAATAGAGTGCTGGGTCTGGAATCAGAAAGACAATTCAAATCTTATCTCAGATATTTATGAGTTTTATGATGTGGGAAAGTAACTTGACTTCCTCAACTAAGTTTCCTCAACTTTAAAATGGGGGTCATAATAGCACCTATTTGTCAGAGTTGCTCCAAGGATCAACAGATATAATATTTTCAAAGTGCTCAGCATAGTATCTGGAATGTAGTATGTATTTAATAAATGCTCATTTACATTTCTGTTTCTGGTGCTAACACATTTTGTTCCTTCAGACTCCTACCTAATTTTCAAAATACTGGGATAAATCAAAAGTCATGAAAATCACAAAATTCAGATTCAGGTTAAGTTTCTGTTAACACTTTCTATAAAATTAAGCTCCTAAGGTTGGCATATTTAGGAATCTATCCAATGATGGGGAGATTTCATTCAAGCCTCCAATTCACATACTGTGAATTATTGCCCTAAGTTTCACTTTCCCTAGTAAATAAAATATACAAAAAAAAAGAAAAAAGAAAAAGATAAAGAACATACACTGTTGGATTGTCTTTTGAGATTGCTGGGTTCCCAGCCAATAGAATGCCTTAATGCTCAAGATCTCAGGGGTGATACAAAGCATAGAACATCTCTGTTTGCGGAGTTAAATTTAATAAACAGTATAATCCCCTGGTAGACTCTGGACTTTTTCTAATATCCTGATGGTATCCAGGGAAGAGTTTGATATGTGAAAAGTTACCATATGGCCTTACAATCAAACCCCACCAGAAACAATTGCCCTGTGCATGGTACTGAATTAGAAATTGTCTAGACCACTATTTCCCAACCTGATTTAGATTATGATATGCTTCTGAGCCAACAGAGTCCTGCCCTACTTCAGGTATCTGTCCATCTATACTATGCTTCCCCATCAATTTGTGTTAGGTATGCACATATATACAACAGAGAGAACCAGAAATACAAACATAGAGACAGGGACAGAGAAAAGAGAGAGAGAAAGAAAAGAAAGAATCCTTTTTCCTCAATGATATCCATTTAATCATTTGAAGGCACTGTAATTTCTTTTTTGGGAAGCAAGATGGTGTAATGGTTAGAGTGCTACATCTAGGAAGACTCATCTTCCTAAGTTCAAATCTGACCCCGGAGCTTTGTGACCCTGGGCACTCAGCCACTTAACCTTGTTTGCCTCCATTTCCTTATCTGGAAAATGAAACAGAGAAGGAAACATATACCACTTGATATTTTTGCCAAGAAAACCCCAAATGGGGTCACAGAGTCAGACATGACTGAAAATAACTAAACAACAATAATTTTTCTTCTCTGAGAGAAAAGGCTGTATACTTTGTGGGAAGAATGATGGATTTGAATTCAGAAGACCTGGTTTTGAATTCAGAAGGCCTGGTTTCAAATTCTAGCTTTATTATTGGTTACCTGTATAACATAGGGTCCCAGTTTCCTCATGTGTAAAATAAGATTTCTGGATTAAATGATCTCCAAGGTCCCTTCCAGTTCTTTATCATACAGTTTGCTGCTTGTGTTCAAATCTGAGTTCTTTTATTTTTTACTATGATGACTTGGAACAAGTCTCTTTTTTTATCTCTCTGAACCTTGATGCCCTCATTTGTAAAATGTGTGTATAAATGTATGGGGCATTGGAGGAAGGGAAGTTATACTTATGATTTCTAGATTCTTTCTAGTTCTAAATCCTTTAACTCTATCATTGAAATTCCCTAAAGTTCCCAAATTCCCTGAATGCAAAACACTTTCCAAATGAAAGCATTCCCTTTGCTTTCTATATTGTTTCTATAAGTCTTTCCTATTTGTGAAGATCAGGTAGTTATCCAGGACTGGGTTCATACCTTCATTCAATTGTTCCTCCATTCTTTATTCATTCATACATTTAATATTCATTAGGCACTTATTAGTAAGGTACTAGTGCTAGGTACTATGGATTGTTACAGAGCAAAACAAAACACTAAATCTTTCCTCTGAGAGATCTGGCAATGTTATAGTGGAGCAACCATCAAATATCTCAACCTTTTTCTCAGTTTTTTCATAAAATTTGCCCTGGGTATCATGCATCATGGCCTTACATTGTTTGTTCCCAAGGACACAGGTAAAATATGAAAAGTAATAGATGACTGGGCTTTCTGGGTTCTTGTTGTCATCCATAGTATGGTTCTTCCTATTGTTTCCTGCATCTAGTAATAGATCATACACTCTGGGAACCCTTGTGCATTATTGAATTTAACGAGCTACTATAATATCATCTTATTATGTTTTCATTTATACTTAGCTGGGGAAAAATTGTAGGATCCTTATTATTTTAACATTCAAAAAGAATATTTCATTCTCAGTGCTTCTCTCCCTTTTTGGGTCTCATTTAATATCATGTCATTAGATATTTCATCATTATGCTGGTTCTTGCAAAGTTTACTTTAAGTCTGCAGTGAAAGTTGCTTGAGGGAAAACTACCTGTGGCTCCATAGAATG
>JAJPUD010031509.1:0-12488 GCA_023553655.1 Myrmecobius fasciatus | reverse complement strand
AATTTCATAAATTAGCCAACAGAATACCTAATAGATAAACATCCAGTCGATAAAATTTATAGGAATCATGAGTATCAGCACAGACAAATATTTTCTTTTTTTTATTAAAGCTCTTTATTTTCAAAACATATGCATGGATAATTTTTCAACATTGACCCTTGCAAAAACCTTGTTTTCTAAATTCCCCCCTTCCCTTCACACGCTCTCCTAGATGGCAAGTAATCCAATATATCTTAAACATGTTAAAATATGTTAAATCTAATATATGCATACATATTTATACGATTAAGGTTCTATGGCAGTTGCCATTAATAGGAAAGGAATATTAGGTCTAAATTAGGTCTATTAGGTCTAACCAAGGAATTCCCAATTATATATAGCATCTGAGTTTCCCAGTGGGAATGAAGCCCTGTCATCTCAGGTATCATCATGGTACTTACTCTAGAACCAATTTATATCTTGACTTTTACTAGAGCTAAAATGGCTCACTCAGGAGAAATATGTAATCATCGGATTAGTTACACATAGGACTTGATTCATGCCAGTATCTAAACTAGTTTTTGCCAATCCACTAGCAGAGATGGGCTTAATATGCTTGATTGTGAGTGTCTCAGCCTCCTTTCCCCACCCCAACTCACCATAGTCAAATAATACTTCTTTCTTATTTTTGACATCTGTCCACTTAGATCTGTCTCTCATTGTGGGGGTCAAAGTCAAGTCCTGCATTCCTTTTTGGGAAACAAAAGGATCTTGTCAAGAGAAAAGCATTGCTTTTTAGTGGTGAAGTTTTGACAATCTGTTCTACTATGATTCTCTCCTTTCTCTCCTAATTTTTTCTCCCTTGTCTCTCCTTTCTTTCATCTCAAATCCATTATTCACATAGCCAAAAACAAAAAAAAAATTTCAATGAAGCACAGATCTGATTGTATCATTCCCCTGTCCAAAAACACTTTTTGTGGCTCCATTTTGCTTTATCGGTCATTCCCATCTATGCTATGCATAGCTAGAGTTTTCTTAGCAAAGATATTGAAGTAGTTTGCCATTCTTCTTCAGCTCACTTTAGATGAGGAAACTGAGGTAAAGAAAGTTAAGTGATTTATCCAGGATCATATAATTAGTAAGTGGCTGAGACTGGCTTTGAATTCAGAAGGTCTGGCACTCTGATCAATGAGACACCTAGTTCCACTAACTCCAAATTTAGCACTTTTTCCATTATACCACAGGTTAAATGTTTGCTATACATCTCAGATCATTGCCAGTCTTCTTGATTTTTGTCTTGCTTTATGTATGATTTCACAGGACAAAATTGGGAGTTAATTTAGAGCTCCTTTCTTTATGGTTGAAGAAATTAAGGCCCAGAAAAGTTGCAATTTTAGGGAAGTTGGCCAAGTTGGAAAAGAAGAGTCTCATATTTCTCATTGAACAAAAATAGAAAATGAGCTTTTTAGGGCCTGCCAAGTGAAAATCATTAGAGTTTTTAATAGCATTTCTCTGTGGTTCCCTATGCCCTGGTTTTCTCCTCTAAAAGAAACACATGTCCCTAAAGTACCCAAGTGATACAGATAGTAAAAGTGCTAGAATTTGAACCCAAGTTCCATAACCCCAGAGTCCAATTGTTGTTGTTGTTGTTTGTACTTCATTCTTGAAGAAGACTATGGCTTCAGGAAGGTGATGACATGACTTTCAAATGCATTGGATTTGAATGAGGGAGGGCTGGGCAAAGTCACCAGCCACACTACCCTAACTATTGTGATTTCCACCCTCTAGGGCATAAATTTATGGAGGACTTTTTTTTCTTTTGTGGTTACCTAAGTTTGTATAGGTACAAACTTACAGGTTTCATATGGCCAAGAACAGAAGGAGACTTTAAGTGTCAGGTCTGTAAGGATGCGTAGACTTATTAGGCCTTTAGGTCTGGGGGTATTATTGAGTAATAATAGGACATATTATAACTTTTACTGGAATACAGTTTTTGCTCACCATGCAGCACAAACTTATCACATATCAATCCTCATTGGTCCAATAAATACTATGACCTCTGCTAACTAGGATGTCTAGCCAGTAATACAGGATGCCTTTAAAGGAAAATACTTAGAGGGCAAGGGAAACATACTGATATCCAGAAAAGAAAATACATACAGAAACAAACATTTAACCTGTGGTATAATAGAAAATGTGCTAAATTTGGAGTTAGAGGAACTAGGTGTCTCATTAATCAGCCACTTAACTAATTACATGATCCTGGATAAATCACTTAACTTTCTTTACCTCAGTTTCCTCATCTGTAAAGTGAGCTGAAGAAGAATGGCAAACTACTTCAATATTTTTGCTAAGAAAACTCTAGAGTTTGATTCATGGGTGATTCAGGCCAATTCCAATAGACTTGTGATGGAATGAGCCATCTGCATCCAGAGAGAGGACTATGGGAATTGAATGTGGATCACCTTTTTTTTTTTGTTTTTTGTTTCTTTGCTTGCTTGGTTTTTTTCTTTTTCATTTTTCCCCCTTTTGATCTGATTTTTCTTGCGTAGCATGATAAATAAGGAGATATGTTAAGAAGAATTGCACAAGAACTTAACCATTATTGGATTACTTGCTATCTAGGGGAGGGGAAGATGGGAAGGGAAGGAAGGAAGGAAGGAGAAAAACACAAGTTTTTTCAAGGGTGAATGTTGAAAACTATCTTTGCATGTTTGAGGTTTTGTTTGTTTGGATTTTGGGTTTTTTTTTTGTTGAGGCAATTGGAGTTAAGAGACTACAGGGCTAGTACTGTTTTGCATGTATATTGAAAAATAAAAAAAATATTATTACAAAACTGAAAAACAATTCAAGACAAATCAAATCTGATTTCAGTCAATATCTCTGTAACTTTTGCCAAGTCCCTTAATTTTTATAGATCTCTATTTTCTCATCTTTAAAAGATGAAGATTGTATTAAATAATGGCAAAGGCTGAACTAAATACATTGGGAGTCCCTTCTGGCTATGCATTAATGTTTGTGTGATGCATCTTTTTTTCTCTCTCCCACCACAGTAATTGTAAGTACTTTATAGTTTGCAAAGCACTTTTCTCACAACGATCCTATGATGTAAGTATATCAATTTTATTATGCCATTTTGCAGATGAGGAAACTGAGGCTCAAAGAAGATTGTAAAGAGAATGCTAATGCAGTATGATGAAGGCCCTTTTCACAACAGTAGCTGTGGAGACACTGTCTCTCCATACTTAAATGTGCTAGCTTAGACACTGAGGAGAGTGGAATTTCTAACATTTAAAAAATATACATGTTTAAATATATATTTAAAAGTGGCTGTCCTACATAATGCATTATGACTAGTAGATATCTTATCTTAGGCCTAATTTTTCTTCCAGATCTATCCCTTATAGAAGTAGTTCTCAATTTTTGGGGGGGGTCTCAGAACCCTTTTATACACTTAATAATTATTTAGGATATCATTCTCCTCTCAGAATTTATGATGGTTAGGTCTTTTGATATTTACTTTATTAGAAATAAAGATATTTATATTATTATGAAAATATTTTTGACCCCTAAAAGGCTGTAGGGGTGACCAAGAGTCCTTGTACTTTGAGAACTGGTGCCCTGGAGAACTGCATGAAAACAGGTACATTGTCTAACTTCTCCAGGTTTCCAAAAAAAAAAAAAATGACCCCTACCTTACTTGAACTTTACTAAGAGCTAAGTGAAATAGAGAAAAACAAAAGGCCCAAAACAACGTGATAAAAGCTGTGGAAATTCTGAGTTCTCTGAAGGAAGCTGCTAAAGAAATCACATGGGACATTCTCCCCCAGCCTCCTCCTCCCAAGCTAAAATAGAACGTGTGGGTGATCAGTGTAACATCTATCTGCTAGGACCTAAGTTTCTTGTCCCAGGAATCAGCTTTATGGATAAAGAGAGAAGCTCAAAAAACTTTTCCTCCTGGAAAACAGGGGTCATCCTTTGATTGCAATGCTGGTACCTAGTGAAAGCCTGTATGTGAAAACCTGGATGTCTTGTCAGGAATGTTATTACATCTGGATCAATTCTTAATCTTCCAGTTTAGCTTTGAGCTGCTCAGCAACCTCCAGCAGATCAGTTATAAATCATTCCATCTAGGCTTTATTCACCTCACCCAGTGTAGGTAAAAAAGATTTCCCTTCATTGTGCCCCCTGTGACATTTCAGGATTTCTTGGGGGTCAACCTACCTCTAAAACCAGTGTATGATTCTCAACCTTGACAAAATCCAAGTCTTTGGGATTCAGAAGTATTTTAAGGGATGAGGAGTGGGGAACATAAAACAGAGTTAAACTGACGACCACTTGAAAACTCTTTCCTTTTCTTTGGGTCAAAAAGGTTGCATGTGTAAACCAACAAGAAATCTATGTCTTTTATACTGAAAGAATTTTCTTAAAATGTTATCAAGCTTACCAAGCAAAACTTGAGACCAATATATTTGTTAGTCTCAAAACCAGGACAACCCTTGATTAAATTATAAGTGGGGAAGGAAAGCTATCTCCCTATTTCTCTTCCAGTGCCCACTCTCTCTCTCTATTTATCCTATTCTCCCCAAAAGTGTTCATTTCTTTAGGATCTACTACCTTTTCTTTGTGCTGTCAATGCATCCATTGTTTTAGCGATAAAATTTAATAGGATCCCCTTTCTAGGAGTATTTGCCTTTTAATAGGTTATCCTTAAAAACCCTAATTCCTTCAAGACACACAGGAATGATTCTCTTGTGGGAGAATTTCAGGCATCATGACACATTATGAGGATTATTTGGGTTTGACTAGTAGTACTCAAGGGGCCACCATATTGATAATTGTGTAGATTACTATAGTAGTGTAACCTTTTTTCTTCTTCATTTCTATTTTTCTCATCTCTAATACATTCTTTACATACTTTTTGAATAACATATCTTGCACAAAATATGAACTATGTCCCTCTTCTTCACTTACCAAGTGCCCACTGAGCAAAACTTTTCTGCCTCGATATCGAGTTCCAACACAATCTATCACTACTCTGTCTTTTCAGGATTGCCCCATATTTCTCTTTTTCCATAAGTCTCTAATCAACCAAACTGTATAGCTCTTTGTTCCTTGACCCTAATCATGGCCTCTCCCCACTCCTACATCGACGTCCCTGCTCACACTGTTTCTTAATATCTAAAAAACTCTCCTTTCATCTCTGAATTCCCGACCATTTTTAAATCCAAACCAGATGACACATCCTCCATGAAAATTTTCTTGATGATTCCTTAAGATCTCACACAATACTATTTTGTTTCTTGCCTATATACTACTATGCAGACTGCTACAGGAAGCTTAGTGTAGTTTATTAGATTTTAAGTTGTTAAATTACAAAACTGCACTAAGATTTTTGGGACACATATAACATTGGGTGATACAATTTCTTATGTTGGCGTCTTATATTTGTACTTAATAATTTTCTTCTTGAGCCTATATAGCTCCTTTAGGACCTAGTACAGTGTTTTCTTTAAATATCACTTGCTTGCTAAATATCTGTTTTATTGGATAGAGAGATAGGTGGAGAAACAGATAATAGATAGATAGGTAGACAATAGAACATTTATGTAACTATTTATAGAAATATAAATGTTCCTTTGTTTTCAAAAAGAACCAATGAGATCATGGGGTGATGTAGACTTATTTGTGAATTGGATTTAAATAAGGCACAGCTGCATAATGTTATCCTCAGCATTACTGAAATCCAATGGCATGAAATGGCAATGAAATCAAAAGTCCAGACAATTAGTGATGACCCAGGGATGCAGTGGATGACCCTTCAATATCTGACCAAGCCACAAACATACCATAGCACCTGCTTTATCCTCCTCCGTGGCTACTAGACCAAATTGTTCTCATCCACCTATTTCCCATTGAGCCAAAAGGACAAAGACTTTACCTTGGTAGACAACCCCCTAATTCACTAACGTATTTGAGCCTATCAGTTACTCTCAACCTGTTTTAACTTGTCCACCAAGGCAGTTTTACTGGGTTATGGCCACCACACATGTTATTGCTTCTTGGAACCACAGGGTAGATTTGGGTGACAGGTAGATACCAAAGGAGGTGAATGAGCAATCCTGAAAAGGACATAGTAAGCCCTCACATCAGAGGTGTTAGTCCTCCATAAATGTTCCTTATAAACTACATGCCCAAGACACAAATAGAAGCAAATAAAACAGTTCCAACTTGTAAGGAGCCTAAATTCTAGAGGGGGAAATGTTATACAAAGGAAAGATGGAAAACAGGGGAGGATGTTTAGGGTACTCATAAGAGAAGAGCAAGGTGGCTAGTAAAGAGACAAAGTAACCCAGAAAATGACTTAAGTTAGGAGTAATATGAGCATCACTGGAAAAATGGTGGTTTAGGCAAGAGAGTAACCAGTTAGAAAAGTATACCTTGAGGACTCCGGGCAGAGGTTTTGCAGCTGAGCTCTTGGTTTTCTCTTTCTCCACTATTCTACTTACCTATCATTACCAGCTTTTCCCTTACCCCCCTTCCCAGTGTTCTATTAAGAAATCAACCAAGTAATTTTTATTAAGCAGCTGCTATATTAGTCATGTGCTAGGTGTTTGGGATCATGAAGCTACAATAGAAAAAACAATTTCTTCCATTGGGGGATTATATTATTGGATTAATCCTTCCTCTTCCTCCTATAGTTCCCCCCCAATTCTATCTACCTTTTCACCCATCCCGAAGAAGCCCCTGGTTTTCTGGGGAAGAGTCTTAGTGTACATAGTTCTACTGGGGAAAGATGATTCCATGATGGATTGCTCCATGGGAGCAGTGGGGCATTGACAAACAGCATCCTCATACATCACTGGGCCATCAGGGCTGGCATTTTGATGATGTATTGTGTGAGCACATCATCAGAATGTTGTCAGTCTAGTGATGTATTCATCAACAGATGGTGCTGTCTTAGAAGGGAAAAGGGAGAACTGAGCAAAATGAGCAACCCTTTGTGCAAAAAGGAGGGGATCTCACAGGCAATGCTGGGATTTTCCCAACACAATAGTGGATGTATTCTAAATAGATGGTAAGAGAAAGAGCACAGTAGAGCATGGTGGAAACACCACTGGACCAAGAAGATAGGAGGCTTGAACACTAGTCCTGGCTCTGCCATTCACTGGTTTTGTAGAATTAATCAGGTGACTTCCAATTTCTGAGTCTTGGTTTTCTCATCGATAAAATGAGGAAGGTAACTAGGTGGTTTGGTGGATAAAATCAGGAAGACTTGAGTTCAAATCTGGCCTCAGACACTTACTTACTAGCTGGCAAATCACTTAATCCTGTTTGCCTCAATTTCCTCACCTATATAATGAGCTAGAGAAAGAAATGCCATCTCCTTCTAGTATCTTTGCTAAGAGAACGTCCATGAACAGTATGGCCCATGGAGTCATGAAGAGCTAGACATGACTGAATGACAAAATGAGAGAATTGATCTAGAAGAACTCTAAAATCCATTTCTGATACTCTTTGTTAATGATTCAAGGTTTTTGACCTCACAATATATGAACTCTGGGATGCAGGAGAACATGGTTTCCTTGGAGATTTGGAGATTCAAAAGGTTATCTTGATTTTATAGTGCTGTGTTGTTATTATTACCACGTCCTTACAATCTTACAGTCGGCAAATTTTCTGCTTTCCTTGCTAAGCAGCGAAC
The DNA here is from genome assembly GCA_023553655.1 of Myrmecobius fasciatus. Lineage (NCBI taxonomy): Eukaryota > Metazoa > Chordata > Mammalia > Dasyuromorphia > Myrmecobiidae > Myrmecobius > Myrmecobius fasciatus. The sequence goes on along the minus strand of JAJPUD010031509.1, from coordinate 4,804 downwards.
GGTTACTGGGAAATAATAGAAGAACATTTTGGCATGTTATTTTAAAATCCTATTCTAACTAATGTTTTAATATTCTAATTAGCCTTCTTTAGGACTGAATTATCTGAGCAAAAGAGAGACTTCCAGGAAGATGTCAAAGTAGGTTAGAAATTTCCAAGCTCTCCAGATTTCCTCCACCAAAAAAAAAAAAAAAAAAAAAACAATATAGCACCTTGGAGTGAACATAGAGAAGTAAAAATAAATAAGAGTTGGGGCAGAACAATGGAGAAGATCAGAAGAAAGATCCCAAGACTGAGGTTTAGCCATGTGAAGCATAAACACCTCCAGACTAATGCCATTAAAACAGGAGCAAGCCCTGAGACTAGCTGAGTTGGGAGGTGACCTTGCCCCAGCCATAGGAATTTTCATCCTCCAAACTATTTGGGGAGTCAGGCATCTAAGACAGAGAAGATCAAGGGAACCTGCAATCCTGGGCAAGAAGCAATGAGCATAACATGTTTAACATATAGTGGATTACTTGCCATCTAGGAGAGGGGGTGGGGGAAAGGAGGAAAAAAATTGGAACACAAGGTTTTGCAAGGGTCAGTGTTAAAAAGTTATCCATACATATATCTTGAAAATAAAAGACAAAAAAAGAAAAAAGAAATGAATATACATCTGGTGAGTGCAGAGGCAGAGGAGCAGGGATACTACTGACTATGGGCAATTACAGATGTCCAGAGTTCTTGGTTTCTAATTCCAAACCAGAGGGATAAACTGAAAGAGGACCTGTGTTTGGACCCTAGCAAACCAAGAACTGGCTTTTGAGCCATTAAATTAACAAGAGCTTCAGCAGGAGCACCAACAGCAGTGCTTCCTGAGAACTCAGCCCATAAGTGAGGGGGATGAAGAGCTGGTCAGAAGGAGATTACAGAGATCTCTTTGCTAGCACTGAGACAAGATTCTATTGCTTTGCCCATATTCAGATCTTGGTTGCATAGCTTGCTCACAGTACTGGTCCTTAGAAGGATCCCTGAAAACAGCTCCACAAATGCATGAAGTTTGGGATAGTTCATCCTCCACCCTGAAAACAGAACCCTATTTTAACAAAGAGTTAAAAGCCAGCTGTGAAAATAAGCAAACAATAGGCAAAAATTCTGACCATAAAACATTACTATGATGATGAGGAAGATCAAAACACACTCAAAAGAAGATAACAAAATCAAAGTGCTTATATTCAAAGTCTCCAAGAAAAAGAATTAGTCTCAGGACATGAAAGAGTTCAAAAGGAATTTTCAAAGTCAAGTAAGAAAGGTAGAAGAAAAATTGGGATAGAAATGAGAGTGATGCAAAAGGAAAGACAAGAAGCCAAAGAGAAGAATGCCTTAAAAAGCAAAACTGGCCAAAAGGGAAAGGAGGTACAAAAGCTCACTGAGGAAAATAATTCCTTAAAAATTAGATTTGATCAAGTGGAAGCTAATGACTTTACAAGGAATCAAGAAATGATAAAAGAAAAAAATGAAAACCTAGAAAACAATGTGAAATATCTCACTGGAAAAACAACTGACTTTAGAAAATAGAACTAAGAGAGAGAGTTTAAAAACTATTGGTTTACCTAAAAGCCATGATCAAAAAGAAAGAGTCCAGACATGAAAACATGATCAAGAAAAACTGTCCTGATGTTCTAAAACCAGAGGGTAAAATAAAAATTAAAAGAATCTATCAATTACCTTCTGAAAGAAATTCCAAGATGAAAACTGCCAGGAATATTATAGCCAAATTCCAGAACTCCCAGGTCAAGGAGAAAATATTGCAAGCATCCAGAAACAATTCAAATATAGTGGGGCCACACTCAGGATAACACAAGATTTTATGTGTGTTATACATATGTGAATATATAAATATATCCGTGCTTAACTGTAACCTGCTTAAGGAAGGTGAGGAACAAGGAATGAAGGGGAAATGATAGAATAAAAAATATAAGAAGCAAAGAAAAGGACTAACTGAACACAATGTATAGTATTTATTATATAGTTTTTTTTTGAAATGGAAATTTATTTATTATTTCATATTTTGAATCTTCTCTTATGTTGCACTACGTACATGGTCACATTTGTTTTCTATTTTGTATTTAAATTTTAAATAAATAAATCCATTAAAAAAAAGAAATAAAAATTATCTGGCCAGATCTCTGTACAAAAGTCAAGGAAGGATTCAGATACTCAGAGTGGTAGGGTAGAAATGAGGAGTAAAATATATTCCTGAATCTTACTTCTCCATATGAAAGGGAAAGATATCAATGGTGTGACAGAGACAAGTAAGTAGGCAGAGCAGTGAATAGAGTGCTGGGCCTGGAATCAGAAAGACAATTCAAATCTTATCTCAGATATTTATGAGTTTTATGATGTGGGAAAGTAACTTGACTTCCTCAACTAAGTTTCCTCAACTTTAAAATGGGGGTCATAATAGCACCTATTTGTCAGAGTTGCTCCAAGGATCAACAGATATAATATTTTCAAAGTGCTCAGCATAGTATCTGGAATGTAGTATGTATTTAATAAATGCTCATTTACATTTCTGTTTCTGGTGCTAACACATTTTGTTCCTTCAGACTCCTACCTAATTTTCAAAACACTGGGATAAATCAAAAGTCATGAAAATCACAAAATTCAGATTCAGGTTAAGTTTCTGTTAACACTTTCTATAAAATTAAGCTCCTAAGGTTGGCATATTTAGGAATCTATCCAATGATGGGGAGATTTCATTCAAGCCTCCAATTCACATACTGTGAATTATTGCCCTAAGTTTCACTTTCCCTAGTAAATAAAATATACAAAAAAAAGAAAAAAGAAAAAGATAAAGAACATACACTGTTGGATTGTCTTTTGAGATTGCTGGGTTCCCAGCCAATAGAATGCCTTAATGCTCAAGATCTCAGGGGTGATACAAAGCATAGAACATCTCTGTTTGCGGAGTTAAATTTAATAAACAGTATAATCCCCTGGTAGACTCTGGACTTTTTCTAATATCCTGATGGTATCCAGGGAAGAGTTTGATATGTGAAAAGTTACCATATGGCCTTACAATCAAACCCCACCAGAAACAATTGCCCTGTGCATGGTACTGAATTAGAAATTGTCTAGACCACTATTTCCCAACCTGATTTAGATTATGATATGCTTCTGAGCCAACAGAGTCCTGCCCTACTTCAGGTATCTGTCCATCTATACTATGCTTCCCCATCAATTTGTGTTAGGTATGCACATATATACAACAGAGAGAACCAGAAATACAAACATAGAGACAGGGACAGAGAAAAGAGAGAGAGAAAGAAAAGAAAGAATCCTTTTTCCTCAATGATATCCATTTAATCATTTGAAGGCACTGTAATTTCTTTTTTGGGAAGCAAGATGGTGTAGTGGTTAGAGTGCTACATCTAGGAAGACTCATCTTCCTAAGTTCAAATCTGACCCCGGAGCTTTGTGACCCTGGGCACTCAGCCACTTAACCTTGTTTGCCTCCATTTCCTTATCTGGAAAATGAAACAGAGAAGGAAACATATACCACTTGATATTTTTGCCAAGAAAACCCCAAATGGGGTCACAGAGTCAGACATGACTGAAAATAACTAAACAACAATAATTTTTCTTCTCTGAGAGAAAAGGCTGTATACTTTGTGGGAAGAATGATGGATTTGAATTCAGAAGACCTGGTTTTGAATTCAGAAGGCCTGGTTTCAAATTCTAGCTTTATTATTGGTTACCTGTATAACATAGGGTCCCAGTTTCCTCATGTGTAAAATAAGATTTCTGGATTAAATGATCTCCAAGGTCCCTTCCAGTTCTTTATCATACAGTTTGCTGCTTGTGTTCAAATCTGAGTTCTTTTATTTTTTACTATGATGACTTGGAACAAGTCTCTTTTTTTATCTCTCTGAACCTTGATGCCCTCATTTGTAAAATGTGTGTATAAATGTATGGGGCATTGGAGGAAGGGAAGTTATACTTATGATTTCTAGATTCTTTCTAGTTCTAAATCCTTTAACTCTATCATTGAAATTCCCTAAAGTTCCCAAATTCCCTGAATGCAAAACACTTTCCAAATGAAAGCATTCCCTTTGCTTTCTATATTGTTTCTATAAGTCTTTCCTATTTGTGAAGATCAGGTAGTTATCCAGGACTGGGTTCATACCTTCATTCAATTGTTCCTCCATTCTTTATTCATTCATACATTTAATATTCATTAGGCACTTATTAGTAAGGTACTAGTGCTAGGTACTATGGATTGTCACAGAGCAAAACAAAACACTAAATCTTTCCTCTGAGAGATCTGGCAATGTTATAGTGGAGCAACCATCAAATATCTCAACCTTTTTCTCAGTTTTTTCATAAAATTTGCCCTGGGTATCATGCATCATGGCCTTACATTGTTTGTTCCCAAGGACACAGGTAAAATATGAAAAGTAATAGATGACTGGGCTTTCTGGATTCTTGTTGTCATCCATAGTATGGTTCTTCCTATTGTTTCCTGCATCTAGTAATAGATCATACACTCTGGGAACCCTTGTGCATTATTGAATTTAACGAGCTACTATAATATCATCTTATTATGTTTTCATTTATACTTAGCTGGGGAAAAATTGTAGGATCCTTATTATTTTAACATTCAAAAAGAATATTTCATTCTCAGTGCTTCTCTCCCTTTTTGGGTCTCATTTAATATCATGTCATTAGATATTTCATCATTATGCTGGTTCTTGCAAAGTTTACTTTAAGTCTGCAGTGAAAGTTGCTTGAGGGAAAACTACCTGTGGCTCCATAGAATG
>JAJPUD010031508.1:0-12489 GCA_023553655.1 Myrmecobius fasciatus | reverse complement strand
CTCAAGAATGATAAGGGAGAACTTTCCGCTAATGAAGAGGAAATTAGAGCAATAATTAGGAGTTACTTTGCCCAACTTTATGCCAATAAATTTGATAATCTAAATGAAATGGAGGAATATCTACAAAAATATAGATTGCCCAGGTTAACAGAAGAGAATATAAATTATTTAAATTGCCCCATATTAGAAAAAGAAATAGAACAAGCTATTAACCAACTCCCTAAGAAAAAATCTCCAGGGCCAGATGGATTTACATGTGAACTCTACCAAATATTCAAAGAACAATTAAGTGCAATACTATACAAACTATTTGAGAAAATAGGGACAGAAGGTATACTGCCAAATTCTTTCTATGAGACCAATATGGTGCTGATAGCTAAACCAGGTAGGGTGAAAACAGAGAAAGAAACTATAGACCAATTTCCCTAATGAATATTGATGCAAAAATTTTAAATAAGATATTAGCAATGAGATTACAGAAAGTCATCCCCAGGATAGTACACTATGACCAAGTAGGATTTATACCAGGGATGCAGGGCTGGTTCAATATTAGGAAAACTATCAGCATAATTAATTATATTAATAACCAAACTAACAAAAACCATATGATTATCTCAATAGATGCAGAAAAAGCATTTGATAAAATCTAACACCCTTTCCTATTAAAAACACTAGAGAGTATAGGAATAAATGGGCTTTTCCTTAAAATGATCAGTAGCATCTATTTAAAACCATCAGCAAGCATCATATGTAATGGAAACAAACTAAAACCATTCCCAATAAGATCAGGAGTGAAACAAGGTTGCCCACTGTCACCATTATTATTTAATATTGTATTAGAAATGTTAGCTTTAGCAATAAGAGAAGAAAAAGAGGATAAAAGGAATCAGAGTAGGTAATGAAGAAACCAAATTATCACTCTTTGCAGATGACATGATGGTATACTTAGAGAACCCTAGAGACTCAACTAAAAAACTACTAGAAACAATTCACAACTTTAGCAAAGTGGCAGGATTCAAAATTAATCCACATAAATCATCAGCATTTTTATATATTACCAACAAAATTCAGCAGCAAGAGATACAGAAAGAAATTCCATTCCAAATAATGGATGATAGGATAAAATATTTGGGAATCTATCTGCCAAGGAAAAGTCAGAAACTATATGAACTAAAATAGAAAACACTTTCCACACAAATAAAATCAGACCTAATCAATTGGAAAAACATTAAGTGCTCATGCATAAGCAAAGCGAATATAATATAAATGACAATACTACCCAAACTAATCTACTTATTTAGTGCCATACCAATCAAACTCCCAAGAAATTATTTTACAGATCTAGAAAAAATAGTAGCAAAGTACATTTGGAAAAACAAAAGGTCAAGGATTTCAAGGGAATTAATGAAAAAAAAGACAGATGCAGGTGGCCTTGCTGTAGCAGATCTAAAACTATATTATAAAGCAGCAGTAATCAAAACCATTTGGTACTGGCTAAGAAATAGAGCAGTCGATCAGTGGCATAGGACAGGTCATCAGGACAATCTAGGCAATAACTTTAACAATTTAGTGTTTGATAAACCCAAACACCCCAGCTTTTGGTATAAGTACTCACTATTTGGCAAAAACTGCTGGGAAAATTGGAAACTTGTGTGGAAGAAATTAGGGCTTTACCCACACCTAACAACACATACCATGATAAGATCTAAATGGGTTCATGATCCAGATATAAAGAGTGGTATTGTAAGCAAATTAGAGGAACGTAATATAGTTTACCTCTCAGACCTGTGGAGATGCAATAAATGTATGTCCAAAGAAGATCTGGAACTCCTAATTGAACACCAGATAGATAATTTTGATTACATTAAGTTAAAAAGTTTCTGTACAAAGAAAACTAATGCAGACAAAATTAGGAGGGAAGCATCAAATTGGGAGATCATCTTTAAATTTAATGGTTCTGATAAAGGCCTCATTTCTAAAATATATAGAGAATTGTCTCATATTTATAAGAATTCAAGCCACTCCAACAGATAAATGGTCAAGGGATATGAAAAGGCAATTTTCAGAGGATGAAATTAAAAGTATTTGTAGTCATAAGAAAAGTTATTCCAAATCACTATTGATCAGAGAAATGCAAATTAAGACAACTCTGAGGTATCACTACTCTACTGTACTGAGGTACACCTGTCAGATTGGCTAAAATGACAGGAAAAGATCATGATGAATGTTGGAGGGCATGTGGGAAAACTGGGACACTAATACATTGTTGGTGGAACTGTGAATGGATCTAACCATTCTGGAGAGCAATTTGGAGCTATGCTCAAAAAGTTATCAAATTGTGCATACCCTTTGACCCAGCAGTGTTTCTATTGCGCCTATATCCCAAAGAGATGTTAGAGGAGGGAAAGGGACCCACATGTGCAAGAATGTTTGTGGCAGCCCTTTTTTTAGTGACTAGAAACTGGAAACTGAATGGATGCCCATCAATTTGAGAGTGGCTGAATAAATTATGGTACATGAATGTTATGGAATATTATTGCTCTGTAAGAAACGACCAGCAGGATGATTTCAGAGATGCCTGGAGAGACTTGCATGAACTGATGCTGAGTGAAACGAGCAGAACCAGGAGATCATTATACAGAGCAACAACAATATTACATGATGATCAATTCTGATGGATATGGCTCTCTGCAGCAAAGAATTGTCTCAAACCAGTTCCAATAGTTCACTGAAGAAAACCATATACACCCAGATTATTGAGGTTTGCTTGCATTGAGTTTCCTTTCTCTGATTTTTTTTTCTTGTAGATAAGATTTTTCTTGCACAACTTGTCAAGTATTTCAGCATTATTAACATGTAGTAAACTTCTTGCCATCTAGGGGAGGGGAGAGGACTGGGGGTAAAATTTGTAATGGAAAACTTTGCAAAGATCAATGCTGTGGAACTACCCATACATATGTTATACAAATAAAAAGCTTTAATAATAATAATATAAAAAAGACATTTCCTTATCTTTTCTCTTTTCTAAGCTTGGAGAAGAAAAACTGACTGGGAACCCAGGATGGAAATTAGCCTGGTCAAAACATTGCATACAATGAATCAGTCTGAAAACAATTATTTATTAAGTATCTATTATATTCCAGATATTGTGATAATGATTGGAGATTCAAAGAAAGGCAAAAGACAATCACTACCCTGGAAGAACTCCCCATCTAATGGGGAAGACAATTAGCAAACAATTATTGAAATCTATGATAAAAAAGAAATAACATGATAAATAAGAATAAATTCATAATTCAAATAGCTTATAGAAAATACTATACATTAATATATATATATATATATATACATATATATATATATATATTAAGTTCAATCTCCTTTTCAAAGGACAAGGATATGGATTTTCTTTTGTCATTTGCTTGTGTTGTTGTTTTTGGACAGGTAGACTGGGCCAGATGGACAAAGATGACACATATGGGACATGTGTTGCCTTGATCACCCAGTGAGTCCAAGAGTTGTATCCTCTGCAGCCTGCTATTGCACTTTCATGTTTGAGTTCAACATTCTTCCCCTCATTTCTTCAGGGGAAGGGGATGAGTCAATTGAAACCCAGCAGGGATGAGAAACATTGAAAATCTGGAGGTACTTTTCCAGAAAGAAAAAAGATCAAAGATTACTCTTATAAGTTTTACTTTTTTCTTTCTTTATGCCATTGAGTAGCATATGCCAGCGATCCAAAATCTGACAAGATTGCAAAAGTAATCTATTTATTTAATTTAAGTTTAATGAAAAAAATTCTTGGTTTGCATTACAAGTGAATACTATTTGGAATGTAACTCTGACATTTTAACTTAAAATCTCTGCTAGCTAACTTTGTAATCCATCATGGCACCTGAAAGTAGTATGAAATGGTTGAAGCAATTCAAAACCAATTTTCTGATAATCCTTCTTCCAACTCTTCTGCGTGATTTTCCCAATATTTAGTAATCATAACTCACCCCTGGAAATTAACTAGTCCATATTTTGTATTGACCTTATTTGTGTTTAGTGATTTTTTCATTTTCACTTTTGTTTTCAACATCTACCACAATGCCTGGCATTTGAATTTAATTGAATTGACAGTGACCAAAATTAGCAACACCAAAAAATATTGTTGGACTGATTCCTCAAGGCCCTGTGAATGATGGTACTCATCTGGAAACATCTGGCTGCCTGAATGAACAATGGTGAATCAGATTATCTAAATTTTTGATTCTGCTTCTTTTCCATCTTCCTATCAAAGACCTCTACTGGAAAGAAGGAAGAATGCTTAGCAACTTCTTCCCTTGTTCTCATCCATCAAATATTTATTAAACGCTCCAAGATCAACAACCTAATAAGTGGCAGAATCAGGATTTCAATCCAGATTCTCTGACCTTGAAATGTATATTTCCTTATACTATTATGGGAACTGAATGGACTATACTTTCTTCATCTTGTGATTCAGTTCTGAAGCTAGCTCAGTTCCCTTTCTATTCACTTATGAGTCTAGTTCAATTGCTGTATTCTGAGAAACTTTATTCAATTTTGGGCATTATGAGAAAACATTGCATTGTTTGAACCTAGTCCTGCATAGCTAGCTGCGAAACTGGACCAACTTTACCTGTTGTGTAGAGTTCCTTAACTAAGAACCTAAGTTATGCTAACCCAGTCAGGTCTAAAGATTGATATAAGTAGATTTTTCATAATTATATACCTCAAGGAACTCATACGTCTCATCAGAAAATTGACCTGTATTGGTGAATCAGTTATTGTTTCTAGGTTCCTTTGATTGAATATAAATATTTGGTGGGTAACAACTCTTTTTCTGATTTTAGGGAATTGTACTTATTTGCTCTCCCTTCCCAATTTGAAAAGTCCCTAATTTTTCTTCTAATTAGAAATCAGATTACCTAATTTTGTAAACTGGTTAATCAATTTAATTAGTTGGTTTTATTTATTTTTAATACATAAAGATCTACTTCATTCTATATTCAGGGTCTTTGGACTGATTGGGGAGTCCATTTACCTATTTAATTATGCTTGTTTTGTTAATAAATTATATAGCTCAGATTGTTTCCTTAGCTATTATTAATTATGCATCACACCATGAATTATATTAAGGGAAAGTCATAGCATGATCAAAAAAAATTAATTTGAATTTTCTCCAATTAAAAAAAATGTAAGTCAATAAAAAAATGTAGGATATGTCAATTTTGGGGCAGATTGATGTGTGTCATGAATCACATAAACCATTTTAGACAGTTTCATTTCCTCCAAAGGTTAGAAAATACTCTATTAATAAAATTATTTTATGCAAGGAAATAACAATAGCATTTTTTAAAACCCCTCAAGTTTTTCAAATGTTTAAGTTTTGGAAACAATCTAAATGAGTCTTGAATTTTTTCCTCATTTAATTAGTGTGAGCCAAATTCTCTTGGGTATTGATTTAATTTATAGCTATTGTTTTAGGATTTATCAACAAATCAGAATGATAATGACTGAGTTTAGCCAATGAAACACTGTCATTGTTGTTTTTGTTGTTTGATCTTAAGGGTTTTCTTGAAAAGGATAGTCCAGCTCATTTTATAGAAGAAGAAACTGAGACAAGCAGGATTAAATGACTCGGTTAGGGTTATATAACTAATAAATGTCTCAGGCCAGTTGAACTCAACTTTTCCTGACTCCAGGTCTGGCACTCTATACAGGGCACTATCCAGCTGCTTAAAGGATGATTGCTTTTGTGTGTGTGTGTGTGTGTGTGTGTGTGTTTGTGTGTGTGTGTGTGTGTGTGTGTATGTGTGTAGTTTCTTCAAGGAAAACATTATGTAGTAAAACAGATATATTAACAAAACACAATCTATCAATTTTTGCGGGTGGCAGAAGTTAGTTAATATTCATTAAAAACATTCCTTCCTAGAATTTAATAGTGAACTAAATCTTTTCCCTCTCTCTTCTTCCTCTCCTCCTTGTTATCTTAATACAAGAAAAAGATGTGACTCAGTTTTTAAGCTGAAACAAATTGATTGAAAATTCTGCAAATATAGTCAGAAAGATGATACCATAATCCATCTGCTCTGTACCTTTTTTGTGTGCATATACCCTGAGGTTGCTCTTTGGTAAACACTATTGACACTTGATATATATAGCATTGCTAGGGAATAAGGTTCATATAAGTGATTTTACCAGTTAGTCAAAAATAATCAATAAGCATTTATTAAGCACTTTCTAGTGCCAGGCACAGAGCTAAGTGCTAGGAATAAGAATACAAGCAAAAAAGAAAGCCCTTGCACTCAATGAGCTAACATTCTAAAAAGGGGAGGGCAGTGGGGTTTTTAGCCATAGGGAAACTAACAAAGGAGGGGAATGAGGAAGGATTTACTCTGAACAGGGGCATGGTCTAGGATCTTTTACTCAAATGGAGGTTCTAAAAGACCTTATCATTGGGAGAAGGGGCTATAGGAGCTGAATTAGGAGGCAGCTACAGTTTTAAGATTAAATTAAATCATGGTACACTAGTCTCAAGAATAAGGGTTTTTCCAGATTAAAAAAAGGTTAGAAGTTTAAGTGTCAAAACCTTTTTTTTAAACAATATTGGGTTGGAAACATTTGTAATATATAGTGTTCATTTCTGTGACTCTCAACAGAGATGTATATACTGAGAATCCAGTTTAACTGTTTTTTAATGACTCACGGTTGTCCCTGTGAATATCCATTTTTGTCCTGCATTGCAACAGTTTTTGTGACCTATAGACCTCTAAAAGTCTGTGTTCCTACACTAAATGTGAATAACCGAGTATTTCAAGTTCTTGTGTCAACTTTTATTCTCATTTCTATCCTTTTCTTCTGCCCTCATTTTGCATAACTGCCAGTTTGTTTACTCCACCAGTTCTGCTTCTGATATGCTGTGCATTGAGAAATGAGATCACCAAGCTCATGAGATCTGTGTGGGAATTAAAAATAGTTAGCCTTGAAGAGAGAGAGAGAGAGACAGCCCAAAAAGTAACTGAAGAAATAAAGTACAGATATTTAATGAACCCTCTAGTGAGTGACTGGGAATGGGGTAGAAGAAAGTCACCCAAAGTGTGGAATTCCCTACATTGTGGCTTCTAAAGAATAAACCAAGATTCAGTTTCATATAAAAATCAAGCCATATGCCTTTAAAGAGGTGGAACATAGGTTCTTTTTTTTTAACTTGAAATTATGTGTTGAATTTATTATGTATTTTATTATTTTATTTTCCCCAGTAGATGGTATTATTTTTTCTAATTATATGTAGACAGTTTTAACATTCAATTTTTATATTAAATTTTGAGTTCCAAAGTTTCTCCCTTGCTTCCCAACATAATAAGCAATTAGACATATGTTTTATATGTATAATCATTTTAAAACATATATCCACATTAGTCATGTTGGAAGAGAAGAACTAGAACAAAAGGGGAAAATACAAATATAAAGTATAAAGGAAGTAAAAACAGTTTGCTTTGACATATATTTAGATTCCATCAGTTCTTTCTCTTGAGGTAGATAACATTTCCTATCATTAATTCTTTGGACTTTGCCTTGGATCATTGTATGGCTGAGAACTGTATATCATAATTAATCATTGTACAATGTTATTGATACTTTGTACAATGTTCTGAGAGCATGGGGTCTTAACTTAGGGACTGTGAACATTTTAAAATATGTTTTAATAAACTGGTTTTTCTTTGTATTTGTACATGCCTTATCCATTTAGAAACATTCTGAGGTCAGAATGAGTCAAAATAATTAATTGTAGTGTTCAAAATAAAATGTTCTATTATTTCCTACTCTAGCACTTCATTGTGGTGTGGAAATAACCAATAGTGTTGTGAAGACTTTGCCAATAGAACAACAGTTCTGGTAGTCTTTTCTATCATCAGGGGAAGAGTATTAAGTGTAATACCATTGAAAGAATCAATCTGCTTTGCAAAAACTTTTCAAAAACTGACTTGACCTAGGCCACAATAGGCTTGCTATTTAATGATGGATTCTTTCATTATTAAAACCCATGAAGTTCTTGGTTCTTTACAAGTGATAATCATGTCCAGTGACCAATGACTTTGTTGTTCTAGAAAAAAGGGGTCTTAACTTAGGGGTAATTAAATTTTTAATGTATATTTTGATAACTTAAATATTTGTTTCCTTTGTAATTTATGAATTATTTTTTGAGAAGAGATCTGTAGTTTTTCCTAGATTGCCAAAATGAACCATGACATAAAAAATGTTAAAAATCCCTATGATAGAAAATTATTTTTTGACATGAATTTGAATAAGCAATCAATAAGCAACCATCTGTTAAGTGCCAGACACTGTGTTAGGTGCTAAGAATACAAAGGATGAAACGATTTCCATTCACAAAGAGCTTCCATTCTGATGGATGTTACTTTAACATCTTTCTCTTAGATCAGCAGGGTAGTAGATTGGACAAGAGAAAATAAAAATAAATATTATGGAAGTTCCAAAAGAACCTTCTTGAAGAAAATAAGAATTTCTAGAGCATGAAAATGCTTCCAGACAGCAGCTATAACTTTATTTGGGCTTTTGCATATAAAGGTAAAAAGCTGTGAAACCACAACTATTTTATTGTTTTATCAAAGAAAGATACATTTAAACCCATCTTCTCTGTCACCTTCTTCCCTTATTTGAGTAACAGAGAGATTCAAGATGCCTCTTCTATTAATAATTCTACTTTGCTCCAGAGCTCAAGGTTTGTTTGTTTTTTCTATCGCTGTCATACCCAGAAGTCTTTGGGGCCCACTGGAGGTTCTCCAGAGCTGTAGGGTTCCTTTTAGGTTATGAACACATATTTTATATTGTTAAATATATTTTTTAAGTTTTCTGAGTCGTTTGGCTTGAGAGCCTTCCTGCTCATCTCACCCACCTCCCTCTCTTCTGTAGAGCTGCTGCATTAAATTTAGAAAGAGGCTCTGGAAAAAGGAGCAGATTGTTCACTGCTGGCAGGTGCAAACAGGAAATCACAATATTGATTCAAGGCTTCCCAGGACAATTAAATAACTAATGAAAGAGCTGCTCTTCTGAAGGCCACCTTGAACAGGAAAATAGGCATAAGTACCTCATTTGGATCTCACATTAGTCTAACTCATAATGCCTACCCTTTAGGACTAAGGAATGAGTCACACTACCAACAAACAAAACAGAAGGGTAGGGAGATGGAGACATGCTTTTTGAAGATGACATTTGAGTTGTCAGCTCTCTTCCCATCCTCTCCTTTTTTTTATTGGCCTAAAAGCTTAGTATACATTTCCCCATTTTTCTGTCACTTTTTACCCTGAAGATCACACATTTAGAAGCAAATGACATCTTTTATCTGTCAAATCAAGCTGTTCCATAACAGACAGTCATAAATAATCAAAAGATATAGCTGTGCTGGTAGCTTTACAACCTCAACTTTTAAGTCTTTGGGTGATATTAGTAATGATCAAATTTTTCAATTAGGCAATGAGATGATATAAGGGAGAGAACCCTGACCCTGGAATCAAGGAGAACAAATTCAAATTTAATCTTATATATTTACTAGTTGTGTGATTCTGTTTGCCTCACTTTCTTCATTTATAAAATGGAAATAATTATAGCATCTATTACTCAGATTTTTGTAAGAATAAAAGTCAAGTATTTGTCAAGTATTTTGCAAACTTGCAAACTATGCAGTCAAGTGCTGTGTAAATGCTAGCTATTCATTATTAATTTACAAACATTTATTAAGCATTTATTATCTTTAGGAGCTGTGCCAGCTACTCAGGGCACAAAGAGTGAAAAAAAAACCAGAACCTTGTATTTTATCAAGTGAGACCATAAATAAACCTAAGTATATGCAGAATAAATGCAAATTTTTTGCTGAAATTAACACTAGTCACACATGAGCCAAGTTGGTCATGTACTAGAGATGAATATTGAAGGAAACAAGAGTCTAATGATGATAATTCACTTTATGATCAAATACTTTGATGGACTTGTGATTTCATTAATATGAGTAGGTCATCTGACAATACAGATAGATCTTAATAATTTGGTAAGCAAATGGATTTATGTGCCCATTAATGCAGTCACTTCCTCTAATGATCCAGTTAACAACTTCTCTATAACTGCTCATCCTGTTCAACTATTATCCATTTCCTCCCACAAGCTCACCATAGATGTCTCCCGGATGTATGTGGGGATTTCCTTGACTTCTCAACATCTGTTACTAATAGAATGGCTATTTATTGATTACTTCTTGGTCTTAAGACATGAATAGTTCATTCCTTGCTCCCCTTATCTTCCAAGTCATGTAGTACTTTGATGTTACTCCTTACAGAAATTACAAAGTTCCTTGGTGGTATGTGTTGCAGCCTGTTTAGGGTCCTGATAGCCATCTCTGGCCTCTGATCTTTAACTATATAATTTGTGGTTTATAAAGCACTTTTACATCAATTAATTCATTTGATTCTCACAAAAATCCTGAAGAGAGAATGTAGTGAAAAGAATGATGGATTTAGAGTCTGGTTTTGCAGTTTACTGCCATTGAGATTCTTGTTGATGATTGTCCTTCATTTTTGAAGAGCACCATGACATCAGGGAAATGATGCTATAATATGCAGGTGAATTGGATTTAAGCAAGGAAGAACTGTGCTAAGTCATTTGCCTCACTTTTCCCTCCAGAGCCACCTGGGACCAGTGGCCAGATAAAGATCAGGATGAATAGAGATGGCCCTGGATGAAATGGGAGACCTTGGCTTTTTTGAGCTAATGTCTAGGCAAGCCATTTCACTTCTTTCAGTCTCAGTTTTTCATCTATAAAATGAGGAGTTTGATCCTCATGATCTTTTAGGACATTTGCAGAACTGAATTTATGTTTCATGATCTTGATTTTGATTCTGCTACTTACTGTATGACCACGGGCAAGTAATTTATTCTCTTTGAAGTTCAACATTCTTTGACAATAATGAGACAACATACCAAAATTTGTGGGATACAACCAAAGCGGTAATAAGGGGAAATTTTATATCTCTAGATGCTTAATTGCATAAAATAGAGACAGAGAAAATCAATGAATTGGGCTTGCAACTAAAAAAAGCTAGAGAAAAAACGAATTAAAAACCAAATAAAAGGGGGGATTAATTAGTAAAATTGAAAGTAAAAAAAAACTATTGAATTAATAAATAAAACTAAAAGTTGGTTTTATGAAAAAAACAACAAAATAGATAAACCTCTAGTTAATTTAATTAGAAAAAGGAAAGAGGAAAATCAAATAGTTAGTCTCAAAAATGAAAAGGGAGAACTTTCAACCAATGAAGAGGAAATTAGAGCAAAAATCAGGAGTTACTTTGCCCAACTGTATGCCAATAAATTTGATAACCTAAGTGAAATGGAGGAATATCTACAAAAATATAGATTGCCCAGATTAACAGAAGAGGAAATAAATTACTTAAATAGTCCCATTTTAGAAAAAGAAATAGAACAAGTCATTAATCAACTCCCTAAGAAAAAATCCCCAGGACCAGATGGATTTACATGTGAATTATACCAAACATTTAAAGAACAATTAACTCCAATATTATATAAACTATTCGAAAAAACAGGGAATGAAGGACTCCTACCAAACTCCTTTTATGATAGACATGGTACTGATACCTAAACCAGTTAAAACAAAAACAGAGAAAGAAAATTATAAACCAATCTCCTTAATGAATATTGATGCAAAAATCTTAAATAAAATATTAGCAAAGAGATTACAGAAAATCATTTCCAGAATAATACACCATGACTAAGTAGTATTTATACCAGGAATGCAGGGATGGTTCAATATTAGGAAAACTATTAACATAATTGACTATATTAATAACCAAATTAACAAAAAACATATGATAATCTCAATAGATGCAGAAAAAGCATTTGATAAAATCCAACATCCATTCCTATTAAAAACATTAGAGAGTATAGGAATTAATAGACTTTTCCTTAAAATAGTCAGTAGCATCTATTTAAAACCATCAGCTAGCATCATATGTAATGGTGATAAACTGGAACCATTCCCAATAAGATCAGGGGTGAAGCAAGGTTGCCCACTATCACCATTACTATTCAATATTGTATTAGAAATGCTATCCTTGGCAATAAGACAAGAAAAAGAGATTAAAGGAATTAGAGTAGGTCATGAGGAAACCAAATTATCACTCTTTGCAGATGATATGATGCTCTACTTAGAGATCCCTAGAGAATCAACTAAAAAACTATTAGAATTAATCCACAACTTTAGCAAAGTTACAAAGTAATTCCACATAAATCATCAACATTTTTCTACATCACCAACAAAATGCAACAGCAAGAGATACAAAGAGAAATTCCATTCAAAAAACTATTGATAGTATAAAATATTTGGGAATATATCTGCCAAGGGAAAGTCAGGATCTATATTAGCAAAACTACAAAACACTCTCCACACAA
>JAJPUD010031507.1:0-10686 GCA_023553655.1 Myrmecobius fasciatus | reverse complement strand
TTATTAATATAGTCAATTATGTTAATAGTTTTCCTAATATTGAAAACTATTAACATAATTGACTATATTAATAACCAAATTAACAAAAAACATATGATAATCTCAATAGATGAAGAAAAAGCATTTGATAAAATCCAACATCCATTCCTATTAAAAACATTAGAGAGTATAGGAATTAATGGAATTTTCCTTAAAATAGTCGGTAGCATCTATTTAAAACTATCAGCTAGCATCATATGTAATGGTGATAAACTGGAACCATTCCCAATAAGATCAGGGGTGAAACAAGGTTGCCCACTATTACCATTACTATTCAATATTGTATTAGAAATGCTAGCCTTGGCAATAAGACAAGAAAAAGAGATTAAAGGAATTAGAGTAGGTCATGAGGAAACCAAATTATCACTCTTTGCGGATGATATGATGGTCTACTTAAAGAACCCTAGAGAATCAACTAAAAAACTATTAGAATTAATCCACAACTTTAGCAAAGTTGCAGGATACAGAATAAATCCACATAAATCATTAGCATTTTTATACATCACCAACAAAATGCAACAGCAAGAGATACAAAGAGAAATTCCATTCAAAATAACTATTGATGGTATAAAATATTTGGGAATATATCTGCCAAGGGAAAGTCAGGATCTATATGAGCAAAACTACAAAACACTCTCCACACAAATAAAGTGAGATCTAAACAATTGGAAAAACATCAAGTGCTCTTGGACAGGTCGAGCAAATATAATAAAGATGGCAATACTACCTAAACTAATCTATTTATTTAGTGCTATACCAATCAAACTCCCAAGAAATTATTTAACTGACCTAGAAAAAATAACAACAAAATTCATCTGGAAAAACAAAAGGTCAAGAATTTCAAGGGAATTAATGAAAAAAAAATGCAAATGAGGGTGGCCTAGCTGTACCAGATCTAAAACTATATTATAAAGCAGTGGTCACCAAAACCATTTGGTCCTGGATAAGAAATAGAGTAGTGGATCAGTGGAATAGGTTAGGTTCACAGGACAAAATACTCAATGACAATAGTAATCTAGTGTTTGATAAAACCAAAGACCTCAGTTTTTGGGATAAAAACTCACTATTTGACAAAAACTGCTGGGAGAATTGGAAACTAGTATGGAAGAAATTAGGCATTGACCCACACCTAACACCATATACCAAGATAAGGTCAAAATGGATTCATGATCTCGGCATAAAAATGATATTATAAACAAATTAGAACAATGTAGGATGGTTTACCTCTCAGACCTGTGGAGGGGGAAGGAATTTGTGACCAAAGAAGAACTAGAGGTCATCACTAATCACAAAATAGATAAGTTTGACTATATCAAGTTAAAAAGTTTTTGTACAAATAAAATGAATGCAGACAAGATTAGAAGGGTAGCAGTAAACTGGGAAAATATTTTACATCCAAAGGTTCTGATAAAGGCCTCATTTCTAAAATATATCGAGAATTGACTCAAATATATAAGAATTCAAGCCATTCTCCAGTTGATAAATGGTCAAAAGATATGAACAGACAATTTTTAGACGAAGAAATTGAAACTATTTCTGGTCACATGAAAAGGTGCTCCAAATCACTATTGATCAGCGAGATGCAAATTAAGACAACTCTGAGGTACCACTACACACCTGTCAGATTGGCTAAAATGACAGGAAATGATAATGATAACTGTTGGAGGGGATGTGGGAAAACTGGGACACTGATACATTGGTGGTGGAACTGTGAACAGATCCAACCATTCTGGAGAGCAATTTGGAGCTATGCTCAAAAAATTATCAAACTCTGCATACCATTTGACCCAGCAGTGTTTCTACTGGGCCTATATCCCAAAGAGATTTTAAAGAAGGGAAAGGGATCCACATGTGCAAAAATGTTTGTGGCAGCCCTTTTTGTAGTGGCAAGAAACTGGAAATTGAAAGGATGCCCATCAATTGGAGAATGGCTGAATAAGTTATGGTATATGAATGTTATGGAATATTATTGTTCTGTAAGAAACAATCAACAGGAGGTTTTCAGAGAGGCCTGGAGAGACTTGCCTGAACTGATGCTGAGTGAAATCAGCAGAACCAGGAGAACATTATACACAGCAACAACACTATACGATGATCAATTTTGATGGACATGGTTCTCTTCAACAATGATGTGATTCAAGCCAATTCCTATTGTTTAGCGATGAAGATAGTCATATATATCCAGAGAGAGGCTTGTGGGAACTGAGTACGGACCACAACACAGCATTTTAACGCTTTCTGTGAATATTTCCATGCATTATGTTTTCCTTCTTAAGTTGTTTTTTTTTCTTCTTCTCTTTCTAGATCTGATGTTTCTTGTGCAGTAAGATAACTGTATAGATTTGTATACATGTATTGGATTTGTCATATAATTTATCATATTTAGCATGTATTGGATTACCTGTCATCTAGGGGTGGGGGGTGGGGGAAAAAGAATTTGATGGCCTTTCTTCTGGAAGAGAATTAGATTATTTTTTAAAAATACGGACCAAAAATTATATTAGGAACAAAGGGCACATAGGCAAGTAGGGAAAAACTTTTAATAAAAACCATCCTAAAGGGAAATGGGCTGCTTCAGGAAATAGGTTTTCTTTTTTCATCAGGGGAATGTTAAGTGTCTGAGATTAGATTTGAACTCAGGTGTTCCTGACTTCAGGGCTGGTGCTATTTAAAAATAGCAAGGTGTGACCATCCTATTCTTCTTTCCCCCATAATGGAGATCAGACTTTTAGCTTTAGAGCCACCTGATTAGTGTAAGCAATTTTAGGGGTAAGTGAAAGTGCCCCAGGAAAGCAACAACAGAAGACAGTGTATTTTCAGAAAGGTTAGTTAGGTACCCTTGCCCTATGGGTTAGTGCTGGGCCCTAACAGGCCAGATGAGTGGGGTTTCTGACATATCCTGGTGTCACCCTGCAACAATAGCACACTGTATTCTGCAAAAGATAAATGAGTTTCTCTAGAATAAGTTGACTTTAAGTTTCTTAATGGTTAGTTATGTATCTGATTATTACAGTCACTCTTAATTGCTCTCTATATAATTAGGCTCAGTATCTAAACCTGCCAGGATCTGAAACATTTGAAAATTTCAGCTATAATAATGGAATTTCCACATTATTCATACTTCATGGGAAGGAAGACAGTTCAGTTCGAATGACAGAGTCAGAACTGGGTACTTGGCTAGAATTTTTTTTTTTAAATACATGAGAAATGGTTTTCTAGAAAAAGTATTTTTGCTTAAGCACAATATATTAAGATCAGGAACCTAATATATACAGAAAACCCAATAGAAGGTGAATTCATGCCAACAGATGCAAAAACGCTATGAAAAATCTCTGGCCCAGAAGTAATCGCTTACCAAAATACACACACATGGTTATTGGGCACTTGAACAGATACATAACCATTTGAATAGACAACAATATTGCTGGCCAAGAATTCCGGAAAGAGGCCAATCTCTCATCCAGATGCCACTGCTAGAGAGGAACTGTTTGGCACCAAATTTTCCTGCTGTCAACCTCCCCTCAAACTCACTGGTGAGAATTTTTACAGAGTTGACACAAGACAATGAAATCCACAAAGAGCTCTATATTAATATTTCTAAACACGGCCATATGATGAAGGGTTGTAATATGATGCTTTTTTTTTTGCTTTGAAACAGTTGCATGGATACTTTTTAAAATGACAAAAAAGGTCATCTATGATGTATTTGACTGTTTTGGAAATTAAGAAGTATATGTTGACATGTTGGTTTTAGAATAAAGCCAAAATCAGTGAGGGCCCAGAAACTTAAAAATTTTTTAAATCACAAGTGATCATTTTAAAGAAGTTTTATTTTAAAATGTCATTTGTTTTAAACAATGGCCATCTCTGGAAAATTGATGATTTTTTAAATTTAAAAAATAAAGCTAATCTTTCAGTCCACGCAGAAATTCATGTCAATTTATCCTCCATAGAAATATAATTTCAAAATCTTTTCATGCTGGACAGTGGAAATATAATAGTAATTTCTTTCAACATCAAATGATTTAAAAAAAAGAATAGATGTCAACATGTCAATTATAGTACCAATTTAACAGTGGAAAGAAATAGGGGAAATAACTAGATTTGATTTTGCCTTTTTTTTCTTCTTTTTGAACATGATGTTGATATCTGGATCAACATCCTCTTCAGTCTCAGTTCTTGAGTGAACATGAAATTGAGAACTGGAAGGGACTTTAGAGATCCAAGTCGATATCTTTATTTTATAAAGGCATTAGCTGAAGTTAGAAGATGCATTGGATAGACTTTGGTCCTCAAGTCAGGAGGATCTGAGTTCAAATCTGGTCTCAGACAGGGACCTAGTTATTAGCTTTGTCACTCTGGGCAAGTCACTTAATGCTTTTTGTCTCAGTTTCTTCATCTATAAAATGATCTGGAGAAGGAAATGGCAAACTAGTATCTTCACCAAAAAAAAACCCAAATAGGGTCAGGAAGAAAAGGATATGGCTAAAATGATTGAACAAGAGTAAACTGAAGCCCAGAGAGATGAAATAGGTTGGCCCAAATCCCAAAGGTTTAGTAAACAGCAGAAAAGAATCTCTACCCTAAGTCCATTATGTCAAATTTAATGCATTTTCCCCAATATCACACAATTCTTGAGTGATCTACTTCCTGACATTTCCCTCCATTTCCAGCAGCAGTACCGTGAGCCCACTGAGCCAACTTCCTTTCTCTAAGTTAGCAGAAGATGCAGCTGTATTGCCGGGGCAAAGCTTTGAGATTCATCTGATGAAAGGCAAGAATTATCAGAAGATGGGCTAACATCTGGCAGTTCCAGTGAATTTTGAGAGATGCCATAGTTCAAATCACATCTTTTAATTTCCACAATCAGAGTAATTTCTAATTTAAATTTCTGCAGTGTCAAAAACCATTAAACTGCTCTTTGAAAAGAGAAAAGGAAAAGCAAAGAGGTCAGCCTGGATGCTCATCGTGATTCCACTGGCTAATTTTCTATGAATATAGCACTCAGAAGGGGGCAATGTCTTTGCATACTCCAAATTGTTTTCCCAATCTGCCCATAGAAATAGGCTAAATACAACTCTCCAAGATGACCCAGTCAGAGTTTGAGCAGGTGATCTTAAACATGCAAGAAGCCTCATTTTCCCTGGACACTCTGCCATCCACTGATTCCACTGATTACATCCACTTTGGGGAAAACACATTTAATTGCTTTCTGCAAGTGTCATTGACATTGAGAAATCATCCTCAGAGACATGTGAAAAATAAATCCAATGATCATCATTGAACTCAGGAAAGGTTAACAGTTTATTATAAGAAATGATATATTAGATATAGCATACTTGTGCAATAACATCTACTCTTCTGTGAACTATATGACTAACAAATTGAAAAGCAAGTGAAATCAATAAATATTTGTTAATTGCCTGTTGTATATTAGACACTGTGCTAGGCACCGGGAACCTCTACATTTACAAAAACAGAAAATGAATGAAACAAACTCATCTGCCATTTTTTTAGAAACTATTATTTAGATTCCTTTGACAGAAAAAAAAATCAGTGATTGTGGAAACTGAATAAAATAGAAATCTCTTCCTTGAGCATTAACTGAATGGAATTTTACAATTCCCAGTCATAAAAGAAAAGTATAGTTATCAGAAAAATGAAGATCAGAATGAGAAAGGTAGATTAAGAGATTCATTGAATCTCTGTTTACATTAATGTGATCCTAGATTTCAGTAATCCAAGGATGAAAAGGTGATTTTATGTCATTTGATTATAAAATTCAATAAATTTGATTAAATCCCTAATCAATCAAAATCAAACATTTCCTGTCCATTAAGAGCTTCCAATTTACGCCCTCACATACACACACATAGAGGTATACATATAAGTTATTAGAAGATGATTTGAAGAGGAAAAAAACACAAACAAATGGAAGGATGAAAAAAGATTTCCCATAGAAGGTGGCACTTGAGCTAGGTATTGACAGAACCTAAAAATTCTAAGGCAGTAAGGAGGTTTTTGGTTTTTTTTTTGTTTTTTTGCAAAAATAAAGGGCAGCCTATGGAAATGGCTGAAAGGGAGTGGATAGAATGATAAATTTAGGGAACGGTCAGTAGGTTAGTTTGATTGGAAGTAGTGTGCTTAAAGGTAAGGTGGGGCCAGATGGTAAAAATCTTTCAATAACAAGAAGAGGAGTTTCTATTTGTTCTTGCCTACATCAAAATAACATAATGGTCATTAAAGCTACAGGAGAATTTGGTGTAAAACTCACAAAGACCTGGGGAAACAACATTATAGTTCTTTGGCAAATTCACAATCTCACTGAAGAGAGCACCCCCATTAACTGGCCCCATTAACTGGTACAGATCACAACACATCAATGACTTCTAATCCTATACAAATTCTTGTTTTTATTTTCTTATAAATCAGAGGATCATAGGTTTAGAGCCAAAAAGTACCATAAAGATAGTTAAGTACAATTCCCTCATTTCACAGATGAGTAAAATGAGACTTGGAGAGTGATATTATTTAGTGTCTTAGAGCTCGTAGTGTCTGTCCAACCTACTTTGCAACTGTTTCTCCTCCATGAAATATCTATTCAGAAACCTATTGGATTTCCTCTGGTTCTTTTTTTCTTTAATTTTAAAAAGCACATTTATCTTAGTAAATAACTGGAATGTAAGAGGTAACCCATAAATTGGATGATGGCTGGACAAAATGTGATATATTGAATGCAATGAAACACCATTGCTCCACATTAAATGATAAAATTAAGATAAACATGGAAATTCCCATATGAACAAAAGCAGAATAAAGTACATAAACTAGGTGAACTAGGTAATCAACACCACACTATAATTTAGGCAAAATAATTCAGAAAAATTTAAGAACTTTGATCAATGATGGAAAGACTAAAAATGAAACCTTAAGTTCCTCTGGTTCTTTTAACAATTTCTGCTGCTGCTTCAAATCTTCTTGTCTCTTCTCCAGTCATTCACAGCGGCTCCTTTCCCATTATTTTAGCAATGTATCTTTGTATATCATCAAGAGAAATTTGAGGTCATTTGCTTCCTCTTCTCCCTTCTCTTCATCTCACATCCCTCAGACATCTTCCCCTAGTATCTCCTCCTTATTCATTTCTCAGATAAAGAGGTAATATTTCTGTTTGCCAAGATAAATCTCTCTGCATGAGCCTTTGATTCCATTCCTTCCTATTTTCTTCCCAAGATTGCTCTTATTATCAGTAACCTTGCCTAATTTTCAGTCAATCTGTATCTATTGGCTATATCTAGTGATGTCCAAAAATATGAACAGGTCCTCCTCCTCCTTAAAAATCATTATTTGACATACCCATCCCTCCTAGTTATCATCTTATATCTCTCTTTCCCTTTTTGGTTAAACTCCTTAAGCAATCTGTTCCTCTACTTCTTCTCTCTGTCACTTTTAAACTGCCTGCAATCTGGCTTCTAACCTCATCGTTAAACTACAACTGCCTTTTCCAAGGTTCCCAAGGATCTCTTTCATGGTTTATTCAATGTAAATAGATTTACTAGATCCAAGATATTTCAGCAAAGGAGTGGATGTGAAAAGTAAGATTATAGAACTCCAGAGAATTATTAAGCATTAAGTCAATTAATCCAGTATTGAATATTTAGGTTATTGATATATTTATTTAGTGTTTTTTTTAAATAAGAGAATGTGAGCTATTAAGGTGAATTTTGATTTTTTTCTTTTGACGTTATTGACCCCAAATGTACTCAGTTACTATCCATGCATGAATGTGTTTTATTTTGTGTCTAGAACTCCAGTAGTTTTTCAATCAAGTTATAGTTTAGAGAAGAAATTAAAATATTCCAAACGGGCCTTGATGAGTGCTTGGGGGACCACAGCCTTTTTAAATGTATAATACTTATATGCAGCTGAGAGTGGGTTGGGTTTTTAATAGTATTTCTGAACAAATGATCTCTCAATTTCTTAAATAGCTTGTTCTCAATCTCCATTCTGCTCGACCTTTTTGTAACCTGTGACAGTGGTGATGACTCACTTACTAGATATTCTGGGGGTTTTAAGGTTTCCATAATTATCCACTGACATGACTACTCTTTTTTAGTCTTTTTTTTTTTTTTAACCATACCATCATGTTCACTAACTATAGGTATCCCTATCTAGGATCAATCAACATACATTTATTAAGTATTGGAGATACAATGAAAGAGTAAAAATAGTTCCTCCATTTTAGGAGTTTACATTTCCACTGGAAAAGACAATCTACTTATATTATAACGTAAAAATAAACGCAGATTAGCTGAAAAATAATTTCAGAGGAGCTGGCACTGGCAGCTGGGGAGACCAGGGAAGGTCTACTGGAGGTAGTGGTGCTGAAGATGAATCTTAATGGAAGCCATGGATTCTCAGACTTACAAGTTGGGAAGGAGAGCATTTCAGGTATAGATAAAGTCAGTGCAAAAGCCCAGGTCCGGAATGGAGTATTATTTTTTAAGAACAGCTAAGTCAAAGAGTATTCATGGTTTCATAACTCTTTGGGCAAAGTTCCAAATTGTTCTACAGACTGGTTGAATCCAGATCTTTTTGTGGTGGTAAAGAACTGGAAATTGAGCAGATGCCCATAAATTGAGAAATGGCTGAATAATTTATGATAGATGAAGGTAATGACATATTATTGTTCTATAAAAACAAGGAGTTGACTGATTTCAGAAAAGCCTTCCAAGAGCTGATTCTGAGTGAAGTGAGCAGAACCAGAAGAACAGTGTACACAGTAACAACAAGATCATGGGATGATCAACTGTGATGGACTTGGTTCTTCTCAAAAATGTGGTGATTCAAGGCAATTCCAATAGATTTGAGATGAAAAAATGCCAATCATATCCAGAGAAAAAACCATAGAGACTAAATGTGGATTGAAGCATAATATTTTCATCTCTTTTGTTTGTTGGTTTGTTTTCCCCCTTTCTCATGTTTTTCCCCCCTTGCTTTGATTTTTATGGTACAATGTAACACTTATGGAAATATGTTTAAACAGGTTGTGCATATTTAACTTATATCAGATTGTTTGCACTCTGGGGGAAAGGAGGGGTAAGGGAGAGAAGAAGAAAAATTTGGAACACAAAGTTACAAAAAATGAATGATGAAAACTATTTTTGCATGTGTTTGGAAAAATAAAATACTTTTCAAAAAAATGGCTGAAGTAGTTTATAACTTTACCAGTAGTGCACTAATCTTTCATTTTCCCGATATTCCCTCCACAATTTTTCCTTTTCCTTTTCTGTACTATTAGCCAATTTAATAGGCATGAGATCATATCTCAGAATTTTATTAATTTGCATTTCTCTAATCAATAATAAGTTAGAAGATTTTTTTTTCATATTGCAACTCCTAGTTTTGATTACTACATCTGAAAACTGATCTTATCAATTAGGGAATGGTTCTTTTTATATAAATTTGACTCAGTTCTCTATATGTTTGAGAGATGAGGCTTTCAATAGAGAAACTTGTTTCAAATTTTTTTCAGTTACTATTGCTAATTGTATTTCCCTTCTTTCTGTTTTCTCTCTTGTTTATTTTATTCACTCTCTCCTTTCATGCTGTCCATCTTCAAGAGTGTTTTGCTTCTGACTATACCTCCCCCGATCTGCCCTCCCTTCCATCATCACTCCCCTTTCTCTTATCCCTTTTTCTCCTACTTTCCTGTAGTTTAAAATAGATTTCTATATGCAATTGAGTGTGTATGTTATTTCCTTTTAGAGCCAATTTCTATTCAGATCTGGTCTTTTCATAAAAATGCTTGAAAGTCTTTTGTTTCCCTGAATATCCATTTTTTTTCCCTATGAAGAATTATCCTCAGTTTTTCCAGGTAGGTGATTCTTGGTTATAATACTAATTCCTTTGCCCTCTGATTGTTTAATATAGAAGCTGCTAAACCTTGTGTTATTCTGATGATACTTGAACTGTTTCTTTCTGGCTGCTTACAATATTTTCTCTTTGACCTGGAAGCTGTGGAATTTGTCTATCTTCCTGGGAGTTTTCATTTTGAGATCACTTTCAGTAGATGATCAGTGGATTCTTTTCATTTCTATATTGCTCCCTGCTTCTAGAATGTAGGGCAGTTTTTCTTGATGATTTCTTTTTTTTTCATTTAAGTGGCATATTTAATGTTACAAGTTAGCAGTATACCTTTTTTGTATATAAAGCTTTTTATTTACAAAAAATATGAGTGATTTTTCAACATTGACCTTTGCAAAAACTTTTTTTTTAACCAAGCTTTTCCCCTCCTTCCCCCCACCCCCACCCCTAGATGACAGGTAATCTAATACATGCTAAATAGGATTAATTATATGACAAATACAATACATGTATACATATCTATACAGTTATCTTACTGCACAAGAAACATCAGATCTAGAAAGAGAAGAAGAAAAAAACAACCTAAGAAGGAAAACAAAATGCATGGAAATATTCACAGAAAGCGTTAAAATGCTGTGTGGTGGTTCACACTCCGTTCCTACAGGCCTCTCTCTGGATGTATATGACTATCTTTATCGCTGAACAACTGGTTTGAATCACATCATTGTTGAAGAGCACCATGTCCATCAAAATTGATCATCGTATAGTCTTGTTGCTGTGTAT
>JAJPUD010031506.1:0-12489 GCA_023553655.1 Myrmecobius fasciatus | reverse complement strand
TTCCAAATGAACTTTGCTACTATTTTTTCTAGATCTGTAAGATAATTTCTTGGGAGTTTGATTGGTATGGCACTAAATAAGTAAATTAGTTTGGGTAGTATTGTCATTTTTATTATATTCGCTCATCCTACCCATGAGCATTTTAAGTTTTTCCAATTGACTAGGTCTGATTTGATTTGTGTGGAAAGTGTTTTGTAGTTTAGTTCATATAGTTCCTGACTATGCCTTGGCAGATAAATTCCCAAATATTTTATACTATCAACAGTTATTTTGAATGGAATTTCTTTTTGTATCTCTTGCTGCTGAACTTTATTGGTAATATATAAAAATGCTGATGATTTATGTGGATTTATTTTGTATCCTGCAACTTTGCTAAAGTTGTGAATTGTTTCTAGAAGTTTTTTAGTTGAGTCTCTAGGGTTCTCTAAGTATACCATCATATCATCTGAAAAGAGTGATAATTCAGTTTCCTCATTATCTACTTTAATTCTTTTAATCTCTTTTTCTTCTCTTACTGCCAAGGCTAACATTTCTAATACAATATTAAATGGTAATGGTGACAGTGGGCAGCCTTGTTTCACTCCTGATCTTATTGGGAATGGTTCTAGTTTGACTCCATTACATATGATGCTTGCTGAAGGTTTTAAGTAGATACTACTAATCATTTTAAGGAAAAGCCCATTTATTCCTATACTGTCCAGTGTTTTTAATAGGAATGGGTGTTGGATTTTATCAAAGACTTTTTCTGCATCTATGGAGATAATCATATGGTTTTTATTAATTTGGTTATTAATATAATTGATTATGCTAATAGTTTTCCTAATATTGAACCAGCCCTGCATTCCTGGTATAAATCCTACTTGGTCATGATGTATTATCCTGGGGATGACTTTCTGTAATCTTGTTGCTAAAATCTTATTTAAAATTTTTGCATCAATATTCATTAGGGAAATGGGTCTATAGTTTTCTTTCTCAGTTTTCTCCCTACCTGGTTTAGCTATCAGCACCATATCTGTGTCATAGAAGGAATTTGGTAGTACACCTTCTTTCCCTATTTTTTCAAATAATTTATATAGTATTGGGATTAATTGTTCTTTGAATGTTTGGTAGAATTCACATGTAAATCCATCTGGCCGTGGGGATTTTTTCTTAGGGAGTTGATTAATTGCTTGTTCTATTTCTTTTTTCTGAAATAGGGCTATTTAAATAATTTATTTCCTCTTCTGTTAATCTGGGCAATCTATATTTTTGTAGATATTCCTCCATTTCATTTACATTATCAAATTTATTGGCATAAAGTTGGGCAAAGAAACTCCTAATTATTACTCTAATTTCCTCTTCATTGGAGGAAAGTTCTCCCTTATCATTTTTGAGACTAACAATTTGATTTTCCTCTTTCCTTTTTCTAATCAAATTAACTAAAGGCTTATCTATTTTGTTGGTTTTTTCATAAAACCAACTCTTACTTTTATTTATTAATTCAATAGTTTTCTTATTTTCAATTTTATTGATCTCCCCTTTAATTTTCAGGATTTCCAATTTGGTATTTAATTGAGGGTTTTTAATTTGGTCTTTTTCTAGCTTTTTTAATTGTAAGCCCAGTTCATTAATCTTCTCTTTCTCTGTTTTACGCAAGTAAGCATCTAGAGATATAAAATTACCCCTTATAACTGCTTTAGCCGTGTCCCACAAATTTTGGTATGTTGTCTCATTGTTGTCATTCTCCTGGATGAAATTTTCGATTGTGTCTATAATTTGCTCTTTCACCCATTCGTTCTTCAGGATTAGATTATTTAATTTCCAAATAACTTGTGGTCGGTTTTCTCCTGGCCTTATATTACATGTGAGTTTTATTGCATCATGATCTGAGAAGGATGCATTTACTATTTCTGCTTTTCTGCATTTGATTTTGAGGTTTTTATGCCCTAACACATGATCAATTTTTGTATAAGTTCCATGAACCCCTGAGAAAAAAGTATACTCCCTTCTATCACCATTCAATTTCCTCCAGAGACCTGGTAACTTTTCTAGCCTTTTATTAACCTCCCTACCTTCTTTCTTATTTATTTTGGAATTTGATTTATCTAATTCTGAGAGAGCAAAGTTGAGATCTCCCACTAGTATAGTATTACTGTCTATTTCTCCTTGCATCTCTCTTAACTTCTCCTCTAGGAATTTGGATGCTATACCACTTGGTGCATATATGTTAAGTATTGATACTGCTTCATTGTCTATGGAACCCTTTAGTAAAATGTAGTTTCCTTCCTTATCTCTTTTAATTAGATCTATTTTTGTTTTTACTTGATCCCGAGATAAGGATTGCTACCCCTGTCTTTCTTTTTTCACCTGAAGCATAGAAGATTCTGCTCCATCCCTTTCCCTTCACTCTGTATGTATCTCTATGTTTTAGATGTGTTTCTTGTAAACAACATATTGTAGGATTCTGGCTTTTAATCCAGTCTGCTAGCCGCTTCCGTTTTATGGGAGAGTTCATCCCATTCACATTCACAGTTAAAATAACTATATCTGTATTCCCTGCCATCTTATTTACCCAGAGTTAAGATTTTCTCTTCCCTTTCCCCTCTCTCCCTTCCCTCCTCCCCAGTACTTTGCTCTTGATGACCACCTCCCACCAATAATCCTCCTCCCTTTAGAGTCCCTCCCTCCCCTTTATACCTTTTCCCTAATCCTTCTATTAGTTTATCCCTTTCCTTTTCTCCCCTCCCTCCTACCTTCCCACAAGGAAGGTCAGGCCTTTCTTTGAAGCCAAATGTGTGTGATATACTCTCTTAGAGTCCAATCTAATGAGAGTAAGGTTTACACAATACTCATCGCCCTCCCTTTTTTCCCTCAATTATATTAGATCTTCTATGTCTCTTTATGAGATTTTGCCTCCTTTATTTTTACTTTATTTTGCCTCCTTTCCGACCTCCCCCCTTTTTCTTTTTCAGTATGGTATCCCTTCCACCTCTAATTTCTTTTCTGTTATTATCAAAGAAAAATCAAATTATACCCCCATTCTTTAAAGGATACCTATAGTATTAATATAGTTCTCAAGAGTTTTCCTTTTTACCTTTTTATGCTTCTCTTGAGTTCTCTATTTGGAGGTCAAATTTTTTGTTCAGATCTGGTCTTTTCATTAGAAATAGGTGAAATTCTCCTGTATCATTGAATGACCATCTTCTTCCCTGGGAGATGATGCTCATTCTAGCTGGATAACTTATTCTTGGCTGTAATCCAAGTTCTTTTGCCTTTCGGAATATCTGGTTCCAGGCCCTTCGATCCTTTAAAGTGGAAACTGAGAGATCCTGTGTAATTCTAATTACAGTTCCTCGGTATTTGAACTGTTTCTTTCTAGCTGCTTGCAATATCTTTTCCTTGGTGCGATAGTCCTGAAAGTTGGCCACGATATTCCTTGGGGTTTTAATTTTGGGGTCTCTTTCTGGAGGTGATCGGTGAATTCTTTCAATGTCAATTTTGCCTTCTGATTCTAAAACATCAGGGCAGTTCTCTTTCATGATTTCCTGGAAGATAGCATCCAGGTTCTTTTTTTCATCATGGCTTTCAGGGAGTCTGATAATCCTTAATTTGTCTCTCCTGGATTTGTTTTCCAAATCAGTTGTTTTTCCTAGGAGATATCTCATATTTTCTTCTATTTTTTCATTTTTTTGTTTTTGTTTAACTGATTCTTGAAGTCTTATTGAGTCATTTACTTCTATTTGTTCAATTTTAATTTTTAAAGAATTATTTCCTTCAGTTATCTTTTTTAGCTCCTTTTGTAGCTGGCCAATTGAATTTCTGGATTCAATGCATTCTTTTTCCATTTTGCCAGTTTTATTTTTCAGTGAATTGTTGTCTTTTTCCAATTCACCAATTTTGTTTTTCAGTGAATTGTTGTCTTTTTCCACTTCACCAATTTTGTTTTTTAATTCACCATTTTTATTTTCCAGTGAATTGGTGAATTTTTCCAATTCACCAATTTTGTTTTTCAGTGAACTGTTTTCTTTTTCCAATTCACCAGTCCCTATTTTCCAGTTTTTGATATTTCTGTTGCCCTGATCTCAATTTATTTCCCCATTCTTCTTCTAGCTCTCTTTTGAGATTCTTAACGCAATCATCCAGGTAAGCCTTCTGAAAGGGAGACCAACTTAAGTCTGCCTTTGTGGCTTCATCTGGGATTGTTTTCATAGTGTCAGGATCTGGGGACTGTTGTATTTTTTCTCCGTAAAAGGTTTCTATGGTGAGAGCTCTCTTCGTCTTGCTCATGATTTAAAGTTGGGATATCGGTCCCCAGCAGAAAAAACTGCAACAATTTGTATTTGCCCTGGGGTAGTTTGCCGAGTTGACTTCCGGTCTGAGGCTGGTCGGGCTAGATTCGCACTAGGACCACGTTTTCAGGTGCTCTCCATCCACTCTTTACCAAAGGCAGATCTGCCAAAGCACCTGTCTGCAAGCAGAGCAAAGTGGCCCAGGCGTCTCCCAGGGGCTTCCTGGGTGCCTAAAATCCGCCCCTCTATCGCAGCCCTGACTTCCGCCCCGGCTGGAGTCTGATTGAGAGCAGCAGCCGGTTTCCCCTGAGGCTAACCTTCTCCGGAGTTCTTTCAAGGTAGATTTTTGATAGAAGTGCATTGTAGTCCAAATGTTTGGCGGAGCCCTCACTCAAAAACCAGTTTGAAGGCTCACTTTGTCTGGGTCTGAGGGAAGGTCCCAGGAGTTCACAGAGAAAGCTGTCTGCTGTTTGCCATCTTGGCTCCGTCCTTGATTTGCATTTCTGTGATCAATAGTGATTTGGAGCACCTTTTCATATGACTATAGATAGTTTTAATTTCATCTTCTGAAAATTGTCTATTCATATCCTTTGACCATTTATCGATTGGAGAATCGCTTGAATTTTTATAAATATGAGACAATTATATTTTAGAAATGAGGCCTTTATCAGAACCCTTAAATGTAAAGATGATTTCCCAATTTATTGCTTCCCTCCTAATCTTGACTGCATTAGTTTTGTTTGTACAAAAACTTTTTAACTTAATATAGTCAAAGTTATCTCTCTGGTTTTCAATTAAGAGTTCCAGTTCTTCTTTGGACATAAATTTATTCCATCTCCATAGATCTGAGAGGTAAACTATATTACATTCCTCTAATTTACTTATAGTATCACTCTTTATATCCAGATCATGAACCCATTTAGATCTTATCTTGGTATGTGGTGTTAGATGTGGGTAAAGTCCTATTTTCTTCCACACTAGTTTCCAATTTCCCAGCAGTTTTTTCAAATAGTGAGTACTTATCCCAGAACCTGGGGTCTTTGGGTTTATCAAAGATTAATTGCTATAGTTATTGCCTAGTTTGTCTTGTGATTCTATCCTGTTCCACTGATCGACTACTCTATTTCTTAGCCAGTACCAAGTGGTTTTGATGACCGCTGCTTTGTAATATAGTTTTAGATCTTGTACAGCAAGTCCACCATCATCAGCCTTTTTTTCATTAATTCTCTTGAAACTCTTTTTTTTTTTTAATTTTATTAAAGCTTTTTATTTACGTAACATATGTATGGGTAGTCCCTCAGCACTGATCTTTACAAAGCTTTCCATTACAAATTTTATCCTCAGTCCCCTCCCCTCCTGTAGATGGCAGGAAGTCCACTACATCTTAATAATTTTAAAATACTTGACAAATTGTGCAAGAAAAATCCTATCTACAAGAAAAGAAAAGAAAACCAGAGAAAGGAAACACAATGCAAGCAAACCTCAATAGAGAGCATGAAAATGTTATGTTGTGGTCCATATTTCATATCCCTCTCTCTGGGTGTATATGGTCTTCTTCAGTGAACAATTGTAACTGGTTTGAGACAATTCTTTGTTGCAGAGAGCCATGTCCATCAGAATTGATCATCATGTAATATTGTTGTTGCTGTGTATAATGATCTCCTGGTTCTGCTCGTTTCACTCAGCATCAGTTCGTGCAAGTCTCTCCAGGCCTCTCTGAAATCGTCCTGCTGGTCGTTTCTTACAGAGCAATAACATTTCATAATATTCATATACCACCACTTACTCAGCCATTCTCCAATTGATGGGCATCCCTTCAGTTTCCAGTTTCTAGCCATTACACAAAGGGCTGCCACAAACATTCTTGCACATGTGGGTCCCTTTCCCTCCTCTAAGATCTCTTTGGGATATAGGCCCAATAGAAACGCTGGTGGGTCAAAGAGTATGCACAGCCTCATAGCTTTTTGAGCATAGTTTTTTCTTTTTTGTATTTAGTTATTTAATTCTTCTATTCTCTTTCCCCTCCCAGTCAAGCAAAATCTCTTCAACTTATTTTATTGATTAATTTTTTAAATTTCATTTTCTGTGCTTTCTCAAAATATTTTTTCCTAATCATTCTTATTATTCAGCTTCATTTTCTATTTCTTCTAGACTTTTAGTCTTTGATTCATAGCCCTTATGCCTTTTTAGTCATTGTTTACTTTCTATATTCCTAATAAGATTAAAGCTTTGTAAAGTACTGTTTTCAATTCTATCTTCTAAATAATTTCTCCCTTTGCTTTGCAAATCATGTTTTCTGTCCCTTCCCACCTCCCATCTCAACTCCATTTGCAATTCTGTCTCATTCTTAGAAATAACATTTTCTACACATGATACAGAAGATATTTCCCCATGGTAGAAATCTGTGTCCCTGACCATATAGTTAATTTAAATTTTGCCTTCTCTTATTCATGGACTAATGCATGGGATCATGCCTACTCACTGTTTTAGATTCTAGTTGCTCCCACAAACTCTGATTCCCTTTTTTCTGGGACAGAATTAATAGTCTCTCTAAGAAATAAATCTCTGCAAATTTTACCCATTATAATGTCTTAAGAACCTTTTATAGAATATCTCTCATTCATTCATCAGTGGTATTCCTTCCAACCACTTAAACAAAATTTCCCCCTTTATTTTATGTTTTTATGTCTTTGCTTCCTTGTTTATTCTCTTATAGGCTTTCCCCTTTCTGAAAGACTTTAGAAGGTCTTATGCCTTCATTATTAACCTTTATTTATTAACCATTATTACATCATATTTCCTTCTATCTTTTTTTTTTTCTCTCTTTCCTTTTATGTGCCCTTTCTACATTGGTTTATCTCTATGCAGAATGTGGGTTTTAGTCCAGTCCACCTACACACAGGTACACTCTCACACTCACACATCAGGCCTATTTATTTACTTTTTGATTTGGCCTTTGTCTCCTTTTTTTTTTTTTAAAGAAAGAAATTTCTTGATGTTCTTACTATTATATGTCCATGGTTGCTGAATTTGTTTATTTTATTTTATGTATTTATTTTTGTATTTCTGTTGTATATGGTGTTTGGGAAGCAAATGATTTCTTCAGATTTGTTTTTTCTTTTAGAAAAGCTTCAAACATCTCTTCTTTTTTTCATTAATAGTTGGGCTAAAGTATGCCAGATTATGTCACCTTTGTGTCAATTGGAACTCTTCAGAACTCTTTATTTCCTCCCATTCTGTGGTTTTTCATAAGTGCAAAATCCAAATTTCCTTTCACTTATATTCGGAGATCTTTTCTGGGTCACTTGCAAAACTTATCATTGGAAATATTAAATGTAACTGCTATGTCTTGAAGTTTGAAACTTGGTTTTTTGTTTTGTTTTTTTTCCCCCTGGGGATGATATATAGATAGCTTTAACTGTTACTTTTTCTTGTATGATGTTTTAAATATCTTATGGTCAACTTTTTTTATTTGTCAGGTTCTTTTAGGAGACCTCAGATCTTTAAGTTGATTTGATATGTGTCGGTTTTTAAGAGGAATGCGTTTTATTTATATGAAAATCATATTACATTTTTGCTTTTGACTTCTGTACTTTCAAATAGTCCTTTGCTTGAGATTATTTGAGTTTTTGGTACTGGCTAAGAAATAGAGTAGTTGATCAGTGGCATAGGGTAGAATCACAGGACAAACTAGGCAATAACTATAGCAATTTAGTCTTTGATAAACCCAAAGATCCCAGCTTCTGGGATAAGTACTCACTATTTGACAAAAACTGCTGGGAAAATTGGAAACTAGTGTGGAAGAAATTAGAGCTTGACCCACATGTAACACCACATACCAAGATAAGAGCTAAATGGGTTCATAATCTGCATATAAAGACTGATATTATAAATAAATTAGAGGAACGTAATATAGTTTACCTCTCAGACCTATGGAGATGGAATAAATTTATGTCCAAAGAAGAACTGGAACTCTTAATTGAAAACCAGATAGATAACTTTGACTATATTAA
Organism: Myrmecobius fasciatus; assembly: GCA_023553655.1. Classification (NCBI taxonomy): domain Eukaryota; kingdom Metazoa; phylum Chordata; class Mammalia; order Dasyuromorphia; family Myrmecobiidae; genus Myrmecobius; species Myrmecobius fasciatus. Next base: position 4,208 of record JAJPUD010031506.1, on the reverse strand, counting down.
GTTAAAAAGTTTTTGTACAAACAAAACCAATGCAGTCAAGATTAGGAGGGAAGCAATAAATTGGGAAATCATCTTTACATTTAAGGGTTCTGATAAAGGTCTCATCTCTAAAATATATAGAGAATTGTCTCATATTTGTAGAAATTCAAGCCATTCTCCAATCAATGGATGGTCAAGGGATACGAACGGACGGTTTTTGGGGGATGAAATTAAAACTATTTATGGTCATATGAAGGGGTGCTCCAAATCACTATTGAGCAGAGAGATGCAGATCGGGACAGCCCTGGGGTACCACTTCACACCTGTCAGATTGGCTAGAATGACAGGAGAAGTTAATGATAAGTGTTGGAAGGGATGTGGGAGGACTGGGACACTGGTGCATTGTTGGTGGAGCTGTGAACGGATCCAGCCATTCTGGAGAGCAATTTGGAGATATGCTCAAAAAGTTATCAAACTGTGCATACCCCTTTGACCCAGCAGCATTTCTATTGGGCTTATATCCCAAAGAAATCATAAAGGAAGGAAAGGGCCCCACATGTGCAAGAATGTTTGTGGCAGCCCTTTTTGTAGTGTCTAGAAACTGGAAACTGAATGGATGCCCATCAATTGGAGAGTGGTTGAATAAATTATGGTATATGAATGTTATGGAATATTATTGTTCTGTGAGAAATGACCAGCAGGACGATTTTAGAGAGGCATGGAGAGACTTGCATGAACTGATGCTGAGTGAAATGAGCAGAACCAGCAGATCATTATATACGGCAACAACAATACTATATGACGATCAATTTTGATGGACATGGCTCCCTTCAACAATCAAATGTTTCAAACCACTTCCAATTGTTCACTGAAGAAAGCCATATACACCCAGAGAGAGGGATGTGAAATGTGGACCACAACATAACATTCTCGTACTCTTGGTTGATGTTTGCTTACATTGTGTTTCCTTTATCTGATATTTCTTTCTTGTGGATACGATTTTTCTTGCACAACAATGATAAGTTTGGAAATATGTATACATATATTCGATTTGCCAATATTTTAACATAATTAACACGTAGTGGATATCCTGCCATCTAGGGGAGGGGTGGGGAGTTGGGGGGGAAAATTTGTAACAGAAAGCTATGTAAGGGTTAATGTTGAAGAATTACCCACACATATGTTATGCAAATAAAATTAAAAAAAAAAAGAAAAAAAAGAAAATGAAGGAAAATATAAATCTAAATCCCATACATTAAACAGATTAAACAATCCAGCAAAAGAAAAAAGAATCTTAGATTTGATAAGAAAACAAAACCCCACAATCTGTTGTTTAAAAGAAACACATCTAAAATGGGATAAACAAGAATAAAAATGAAAGAACTGGGAGAAGAATGTTTTGGGAATTAGGTGAATTCCAAATAAAAAGGAGTTGTAATGACCCTATCAACTACAGAAAGAAACAAAATTCACAAATATGAAGAGATAAACAAGGAAATCCTACCATGCTGAAAGGAAGCAGAGACAATAAATCAATATGAATATCAAACTTAGTCTGAATACCTTGGTTGGTATTTAAAATAATAAAGAAAATTAATAGAAATATGAGAGGTAACAACATGATATGTTAATAGTAATGGCAGGAAATTTCCTGTCTCTCTCTTAGTGGATAATTCTAACAGAAAAGTAAATAAAAGGGAAAATATGAAATTGAATAAATTGCTAGAGAAACTACAGCTAAAAGACTTAAGTCATCTTCTAAAGGGGTCCACTAAAGAATGCATGTTTCTCAGCAAGAGATGGAACTGCTTTAAAAAAAAAATGACCATGTATTAGGGCTCAGAAATACTGCAAACAAATATAAAAAGAGAGAAACAGTAAGGCTATCCTTTAGGAAAATAATCAATGATCATAGATGAGTCATGCCAATACAATAAAAATAAAAATAAGAAAAAAAATTACTATTTTAATTATTTTCCAATAAAAATATAAAAAAGATATTTAATAGATCTCAATAAATAACAACATTCATTTGGGAAAAAAATAAGGATCTAGACTAATAAAGAAAAAATAAAAAGGTAGTGATGACGAGAAACTAGTACTTCCAAACCCCAAACTACACTATAAAGGAGTAGTCACTCAAATCATCTGGCATTGATTTAAAAAGAGAATTGAGTGGAACAGATTACACAAGGGCAAATCAGAAACAATAGAATTCAATAATTCAGTGTTCAATAAACCATAAGCTACTTATGAAAGAACTCTCTGATTAAAAAAAATAAAAAAATAAAAAACTGCTAGGAAAGCTGGAAGCAGCTTAAAAGAAACTGGGCTTAGACTACTATCTTACACCACATTTCACAATATGTTTTAAATGATTCTGACCTTAAATATTAAAGAGCAATGAACCAATAAATAAATAAATAAATATCACATACCTCTCAAAATTAAGGGTAGGAACATTATTTACTCTTAAACAAAGAAGAGATAGAGGTATAATTACAAAATACAAAATAAATAAATTTGATTATATAAAACTAAAAAACTGGAAAAAAAATTAATATACTTATAATAAAAAAAGAAAGTAGCAGAATAGAGGAACTTTGTTCTTTCACAATTTTTTTGATAAGGGCTTGGTATTTAAGATATATAAACCATTAAAAGATATAACAATGAACAGATGAAACTAAAAGTCATTTCCCAATAGATCGATGGCCGAAGGTTATAATTAAAGAAATTGTTTCAAATGGTGAGCAATATGAAAGATTATTCTGCAACATTAATGAGAGAAATGAAATAACCCTAATGTTTTACCTTATAGCTTTGAGCCATAAACTTAGATAATTAAATAACAAAATTACTCACCAAAGAACTACTAGCAAGTGATTAAAATTCAAAGCTCTTGGCAATGTCCTAAACCCCACTATAATCAATAAACCCTATAAATTGACAAAGATGTCTGAAGAAGGCAATGTCAACATTAGAGAGATTGTGAAAATGTAGACAGACTGGTGGTTTTGGTGGTAGAATTGTCAATCAGTAGAACCATTTTGGAAAACAATTTGGAATTTTATAAATGAAATTACTAAAATTTTCCATATTCTTTATTTTATTTTATTTTACTGAGGCAATTGGGGTTAAGTGACTTGACCAGTGTCACACAACTAGGAAGTATTAAGTGTCTGAGGCCAGATTTGAACTCAGGTCCTTCTGACTTCAAGGCTGGTGCTCTATCCACTGTGCCCCCTAGCTGCCCCTTCCATAGTCTTGATTCTATTAATATAGTTCAAGGAGGCCATTGATGAAAAGAAAGTTCCAATATACATTAAAATATTCATGGCAGCATTTTTTTGAGTTGATAAGTAATCATAAACAAAATGAATGACCATTAATTGGGGAATGGCTAAATAAAATGTGATTCACAAATGTAATGGAATATTTTTAAGAAAGGACTTATGTGCTGAAATATGTAAAGATCTACATGAATGGGTGCAATGAAGCAGCAATTAAGGAAACATATTAAAGAAAACAAAGAAAAATAAATGAGAACAATAATACAAATGGAAATTATCATATAAACAAAAGAAGCCAAAAGCAATTATTTAAAAATTATAAAAAAACAAACGTGACTTGAAGGAAAAGATGTGGAAAAAACACCCTTATACCTCTGCAAAAGTCAGATCAATAAGTGTGGTACATTTTACATATTCATTTTTTTTAATGTACTGAACAGCTCTCCTCCCCTCTTTCTTTCTCTCTCAGTGTCTGTCTCCCTTTCATCATCATCTTCTTATCTTTCATTCTCTCTGTCTCTTTTTCTTTCTCTTTTGCCTTTAAAAAAAATTTTTTTTTACACAGAAGCAAGGTGGTACAGTAGACAGAACACAGAACCTGTGGTCAGGAAGACTCCAGTTCAAATCCTGCCTCAGACATGTAACAGCTGCATAACTTAGGCAAATCACATAACCTGTTTGCCTCACTTTCCGTATCGGTACCTGGCTCCTATGGTTGGTGTGAATTTCAAATGATATATAATATTTGCAAAGCACTTCAAGAAGTATCTGGCACTCAATATGCTATATAAATACTTGTTATTACTGCTGCTGCTATTACTATATTAACTAGTACTATTTCTGGGGAAGTGGCAGAGAAATAGAGGGGAAAATTATAGTGATGGAAACCAACTTCAAAAAGTTTAATAGAATGGTTCATAAAGAACTAAATTTATA
>JAJPUD010031504.1:0-12491 GCA_023553655.1 Myrmecobius fasciatus | reverse complement strand
TTGTTTCCTGCAGATGCAGAGCAATGTATGAAGTGCCCAGAGGATGAATATCCAAATGAGCAGAGAGATCACTGCTTCCCCAAGCTTGTGACCTTCCTGGATGTGAAAGAACCCTTAGGGATGACTTTGGCCTTTGTAGCTGTCTGCTTCTCATTACTGGCAGTTCTGGTTCTGTGGATCTTTGTGAAATTCCAGGACACTCCCATAGTGAAAGCCAATAATAGGAACCTCAGCTACACTCTCCTGATCTCCCTTACCTTCTGCTTCCTCTGCTCCTTGCTCTTCTTAGGACGTCCTACCACTGCTACCTGTCTCCTCCAACAAACAGTATTTGCAATTGTGTTCACAGTGGCTGTTTCCTCCATTTTGGCCAAAACCATCATAGTGGTCCTGGCTTTCAAAGTTACAAGACCAGGGAGCAGGATCCAAATGTTCATACATCCTAGAGTATCCAATTACTTTGTTCTCATCTGCTCTGGAATTCAGGTGGTTTTCTGTGCCATCTGGTTGGGGACCTATCCCCCCTTTCCAGAAGCAGACACACACTCTGAAGCTGGCCACATCATCCTTAGATGTAATGAGGGGTCTGCCTTTGCATTTTACTGTGTCCTGAGCTACATGGGCTTTCTGGCCCTGGGAAGCTTCAGTGTGGCTTTCCTGGCCAGGAACCTGCCTGATACCTTCAATGAAGCCAAGTTCATCACTTTCAGCATGCTGATGTTTTGTAGTGTTTGGATCTCTTTCCTCCCCACCTATCAGAGCACCAAAGGGAAGGCCATGGTGCTTGTGGAGATCTTCTCCATCTTGGCTTCCAGTGCTGGGCTACTGGGCTGCATTTTTGTTCCAAAATGTTCTGTGATCCTCCTGAAGCCAGACCAAAATACCCAGAGACATATCAAGAATCAACAAAATTTCTGAGATAATTTTTTCTGGGGTCCAGTCTTACACTTCAAAATCTATGTAAAGTCATCAGCCTAATTCTTTCCTTTAGAGTAATCAAGTCAGTCAATAAGTATCTATCAAATACCTATTCTATGCTTGTCATTGTGCTAAGTTCTGAGGGTACTCTAAAAGCTACCCATTCACACAACAATGGAAAGAAATAATCCCACCTTTTTAAAAGAAAGACCTAGAAAAAGATATACCTATAGCGTTAAATAATCTTCAATAACAGTAGTAAATACTAGCAACACAAAATAATTAAGATACTCTTTCCTGAAATACATAAAAACAAGTGGAGCCACGTGGCAAAGAAAAAACAGGGACTAGCTTGATCTCCCCACCATTACCCTTGCAAACATCTTTAAATAGCATCTCAAAACAAATTCTCAAGTGATATCCAAAAAAAGATGAAATGAAACAATTTTCCAGTTTAAGACAATTTATAAAATCAGCAGAAAAAGTCTGTTGTACCAAAATGGGAGTGGAGTGCAGTTCAATGCAGAGCGTGTTTGGGAAACTATCATAGGCTTTGGTGACTGAATTAGCAATGACAGTTTCCAAACCTCTCAGTCCACAGATGGTAAGGGGTCAAACAAGTGGGCAGAAAATGATTACATGGGTGCCTCTGCTGGCTCTAGGGACAAGACACAGTTTTATTGCCACTTGGATCTGAATCACAATCCAGAGTCTCATTCCCAGAGAGGTGTACTAGCTAGCACACAAGAGCTTATGGTCACTGGGATGCTGAGTGAAAAAGTGACAAGCAGTCACTTCGCAAACAAGAGTACCTAACAAGAAGAGGAAACACGCCTCTTCCTAGGTCAAGACACCTTGGAAGAACTGAAAACTTATAAGTTCCTGGAATTATTTTTGAAAGCAGCTACCCCCAAATTCTGAAGCTTTGGACAGTGGTCCCTCCAATCCAGAAGCAGAGTCCCACTTTAACTTAGAGTTAAAATTTAAGAAGTAGAGTAAAGAGCAGAAGCAGGGCTTATATACTTTGCTTTGTTTATATATTTTGGATGTTGTCTTTCTCATTAGATTGTAAGCACAGGGATTATTTTTTGCCTCTCTTTGGATCCCCATAGTTTAGCACGATGCCTGGCACCTAGTACATACTTAATAAACATGTCTTGAATTAAATTGTATCAGAGGGAGAGTGATACCTTGGATTATTCTTTTCTTAGGCTCTTTTTATTTACAAGAACAAATGACATTTTAAGTGCTTTTCGAACTTTAAAGCACAATATAAATGCTATCAATCATTTTCCTTATTATTAAACAAGTATTTTCCATTCTTTAGGCAGCTTGCATAGCTAACCCCAAATCTTCTCAATTGTGTCTCCTTCAGCAAAAGTTTCCTTTGTATGCATTATATCCCTAAACTGCTTTTCCCATCTTTTTATGACTCAATAAAATTTCTACTTCCCTCCAAATGGAGCTTGGACTTTGATGTTATGGGCTGAGTGTGATGGCTTGATTGTACTTTGATCATGAAAATTATTACTGTAATTTTTGCAGGTCTTTTCCCATTTTCTTCTATTTGTTGCCCTCCATTTTCATTGGTAAATCCTCTTGAGATGACTTTATTTATTTGGACTTTTTGCTTAGCTTTCTTTAACCTTTTTTCACATTCTAGTGGCTCTTTGCTTTGGGGGATATTTAAAATAGATACATTTAAAATAGACAAAGAGTAAAGGTAAAAAGCTGGAACAGAATCTATTATGCTTCAGATGACTGATGTTTAAAAACCAGGGATAGCAATTCTGATCTGTGATCAAGCAAAATCAAAAATATATCTAATTAAAAGAGATTAGAAAAAAGCTACATTTCACTAAAGGGCAACATAGACAATGAAGTATTATTATTACTAAATATATATATATATATATATATATATACACCAAGTGGTATAGCATCCACATTCCTAGAGGAGAAGTAAAGAGAGTTGCAAGAAGAAGTAGATGGCAAAACTATACTAGTGGGGGATCTCAACCTTGCTCTCTCAGAACTAGATAAATTGAACCACAAACTAAATAAGAAAGAAGTTAAAGAGATAGATAGAAATTTAGAAAAGTTATATTAGTACTGACCTATGGCTCTCAGATCTCCATTCCTGTGATGATTTCATTCCCTGAGTTTTCTGCTGCATTTTTACTGAGTTCAAGAAATGTTTATGGAGTAATATTACTCCATAAAATGGGTGTGTGTGTGTGCTTGTAATAGCTTAACACCTAGCATCTCTGAGGGTAGAGTGTTCATGTGTATATATATATGTGTGTGTGTGTGTGTGTGTGTGTGTGTGTGTGTATAAATATATGCACAGACATGACTTTAATATGAACAAATGTTTTTAAAGTCTCAACAATCAACAAAAGGATAAACCAAGGCCTTATTTGTCATGATTGCCAGTTTCTGAAGTGCAAATGCTCCATAGCTCTGAAGCAAATGCTTCAAAAGAATTCTCATAGACCCCCCTTACCTTATCCTAATCATTCTGAACTTGCAGATGACTCAAGATCAGTGCTTCTGCAATTTTATTTTCAGAATCTTTAGATTATTTAAAAAATATATTGAGGATCTGTTTCTGTCCAAAGATTTTGTTTTATTTACGGAGATTATATTTACAGATATTTACCAAATTAGGAAACAAAATATAATATTGAATTTGTACATCTTTTGACAGGGTTTCAGACTCCCCCAAGATTCTCTGGACCATACTTTGAGTACTACTACTGCAGACTACATGAAACTACATGATAGTCAGGGAAAGAAGCGATTTGTGTCTTAGTTTTCCCTTGGGGTATAGCACTATGGCAAATATTGCTGAACTCCAAAACACAATAGTAATCAACTTCATCCTTAGGTTGGGCCCCAGTGATGGTGAAGGCAGAGTTATTTCCCAAGAGTGACTCTGAGAACCAGACAGGGATCCCAGAATACCTGATACCAATATTACAATAATACCATGTATTATTCTCTGAGGATCACACTCCAATTCCTACTGGACCCAGATAGTACAGTTCCTGGTGTTGACAGATCCAGTGCTAGAACCACAGGTCAGTGGGACTGACTCTCCTAGGGACACAGAGAATGATGACTCAGACTCAACACAGCTTGAGAACTAGCACCTGAAATCAAAACGAGGACACAAATCAGGAGCATCACTCTGAAGCATTTCTCTTTAGGTTGTCACTGAAAGTCTGGTAGATGTGGTTGGGACCTATAAAAGCGTGAGGAGCAGGAAAGAAAGCTCCCAGGTTATGGTGGAGCTGGAGCTGGCCCCCACAGGCTCGCTAATCCTTTATGGTCCACGAGCTCACATATCTATATCACTATTGAACCCTTTTGGGTGCATGTGCACTAGTCTTTGGCTTCCACCAGAGCAGAGGCTAAAGGCCTGGTGCTTTAGCTCAATTGGAGAAGACCCCAGCTTCTTCAACAATGCCCTCTACTGGCAATGACCAGTAAATGCTGATTCTTCAGAGAATTCAATTCCCGTAATTCACACCTTCTATTTGCCTGATTACCCACAATGAATAAGACACCATACTATTTAGACAGACAAATGGAAGTGTAGTGCTATATAATATTACTTAGGAAAAAAGAAAAAACACAGCCTGAGGAGAATCCATCAATTTAGGATTTTCAGGAAAGAACTAGAGGTTCCCCAGAAGAAGTCAAATAATCTGGGATTTCCCCTACTAGAAGACTCTATGGAGAATCCTTTCACCTTTTGGACTTATACTTAGAGAACAAGGAGCTTGGTGAAAGGCTAAGAAAGACTATCAGAGCTAAAAACAAACAAACAACAAAAGCATTGGGTACAGTGGTAAAGATGAAGTTGAATGAAGTTTCAAGAGACCTCACTGAAATGGTCTTTCCTTTAAATCAGTCAAAATTGGGATTAAGAAGGAGGAAAGGAGATCAGAGAAGGGATGGCAAAAGCATGTTTATTAATGGAGTAAGAAAAGTGAAAAGATCATTAGAATTTAGGGTGCCCGGTCTCTTGTTGAAATATTTAATTTCATCATTACCTGTGCTCCAAGAAAAACCTGTTGTTCAATAAACCAGAGAGAATTGGATCCATAAAGTATAGAGGAGGCTTCTCCCATTGACTAGAAATGGTTGCTTCTGTCTGCAAGAGAGAAGGGCTTGTCTGTATTCTGCCAATAATACTGGAAAAGAGGCAGCTGCCCTTCCATTCCAGGCTGCAAGACAGACCCAGAATTTGAGGCGTGGGTTTAGGAAGGCATTTCTGTCCACATCTGAGGCATCAGTAAACATTCCAATCTCTCTCTTCAGACACACACACCCACCCACACCCCCTACACACACACCCAGATATGGATCTCCTGAAAAACTGAAACACTACAGGGACAACTAGTTGGTGTAGTGGATAGAGCACCGGCCCTGAAGTCAGGAGGACCTGAATTCAGATCTGATCTCAGACATGTAACACTTCTTAGCTGTGTGACCCTGGGCAGGTCATTTAACCCCAATTTCCTCGGGAGGGGGGGAAACCTGAAACACAGTATGAGGAAAATACATCCTAAAGTGTATAATTTTAGTCTGAAGCAAAATCAAAAATCACTCCCTCCAATCATCACTGGATGCTTACAATATTAGAATATTTGAGAATCCCATTGAACTTTTCATTTTTATTAAAACCTTTTATTTTCAAAACATAATATGGATGTATATTATCTGGATGGATAATTTTTCAACACTGATTCTTGCATAACCTTGTTTTCTAAATTTTCTTCTCCTTCCCCCCACTCCCTCCCCTAGATGGCAAACAATCCAATATATATTATACATGTGAAAATATATATTAAATCTGATATATGTAAAACTATTTGTACAATTATCTTACTGCACAAGAAAAATCAGATCAAAAAAGAAAGAAAATGAGTATGAAAACAAAATGCAAGCAAACAACAACAAAAAGAGTGAGAATGCTCTGTTGTGATCCACACTCAGTTCCCATAGTCCTCTCTCTGGGTGTAGATGGCTCTCTTCATTACAGTATTATGGAAACTGGCCTCAATCATCTCATTGTTGGAAAGTCACATCTATCAAAATTAATCATCATATAATATTGTTGTTGCCATGTACAATGATTTCCTGGTTTTGTTCATTTCACTTAGCATTAGTTCATGTAAGTCTATCCAGGTATCTTTAAAATCATCCTGCTGATTGTTTCTTATAGAACAGTAATATTCTATAACATTCATATACCGTAACTTATTCAACCACTCCCCAACTGATGGGCATCCATTCAATTTCCAGTTTCTTACCACATCAAAAAGTTAAAAAACATGAGAAAGAAAATAAAATTCAAGCAAATCCCAACAAAAAGAGTGTAAATGCTATGTTTTAATCTACCCTCAATTCCCACAGTCCTCTCTCTGGATATAGATAACTCTTATCATCACAAGATAATTGGAACTGGCCTGAATCATCTCATTGTTGTAAAGAGCCATGTCCATCAGAATGGATCATTGTATGATCCTGTTGTTCCGGTGTGTAATGATCTCCTGGTTCTGCTCATTTCACTTAGCATCAGTTCCTGTAAGTCTCTCCAGGCCTCTCTGAAATCGTCCTGCTGGTCGTTTCATACAGAACAATAATATTGCATAATATTCATATACCATAATTTATTCAGCCATTCTCCAATTGATGGGCATGCACTCAGTTTCCAGTTTCTAGCCACTACAAAAAGGGCTGCCACAAACATTCTTGCACCTGTGGAGCCCTTTCCTTCCTTTAAGATCTCTTTGGGATATTAGCCCAATAGAAACACTGTTGGGTCAAACGGTATGCACAATTTGATAACTTTTAAGCATAGTTCCAAATTGCTCTCCAGAAAGGTTGCATCCGTTCACAGTTCCACCAACAATGTATCAGTGTCCCAGTTTTCCCACATCCCCTCCAACACCTATCACTATCTTTTCCTGCCATTTTAGCCAATCTGACAGGTGTGTAGTAGTACCTGAGAGTTGTCTTAATTTGCATTTCTCTGATCAGTAGTGATTTGGAGCACCTTTTCATATGACTAGAATTTTTTTTAAGTTTATCATCGGAAAATTGCCTGTTCATAAATTTTCAACATTTATTGATTGGAGAGTGGCTTGAATTCTTATAAATATGAGACAATTCTCTATATATTTTAGAAATGAGACCTTTATCAGAACCCTTAAATGTAAAGATGATTTCCCAATTTATTGCTTCCCTCCTAATCTTGTCTGCATTAGTTTTGTTTATACAAAAACTTTTTAACTTAATATAGTCAAAATTTTCTATCTAGTGTTTACGAGTTCCAGTTCTTCTTTGGACATAAATTTATTCCATCTCCACAGGTCTGAGAGGTAAACTATCCTATGTTCTTCTAATTTGCTTACAATATCACTCTTTATATCTAGATCATGAACCCATTTAGATCTTACCTTGGTATGTGGTATTAGGTGTAGTTGAAGCCCTAATTTCTTCTACACTAGTTTCCAATTTTCCCAGCAGTTTTTGTCTAATAGTGAGTACTTATCCCAGAAACTGGGGTCTTTGGTTTTATCAAACACTAAATTGCTATAGCTATGTCCTAGTTTACCCTGTGATCCTATTTTATGCCACTGATTGACTACTCTATTTCTTAGCCAGTACCAAATGGTTTTTATGATCGCTGCTTTACAATATAGTTTTACAACTGGTACAGCAAGGCCACCATCATCAGCCTTTTTTTTCATTAATTCCCTTGAAATTGTTGACATTTTGTTCTTCCAGATGAACTTTGCTACTATTTTTTCTAGATCTGTAAAATAATTTCTTGGGAGTTTGATTGGTATGGCACTAAATAAGTAAATTAGTTTGGGTAGTATTGTCATTTTTATTCTATTCGCTCGGCCTACCCATGATCACTTGATGTTGTTCCAATTGGCTCGGTCTGACTTTATTTGTGTGAAAGTCTTTTGTAGTTTAGTTCATATAGTTCCTGACTTTTCCTTGGCAGATAGATTCCCAAATATTTTATACTATCAACTGTTATTTTGAATGGAATTTCTTTTTGTGTCTCTTGCTGCTGAACTTTGTTGCTAATATATAAAAATGCTGATGATTTGTGTGAATTTATTTTGTATCCTGCCACTTTGCTAAAGTTGTGCATTGTTTCTAGTAGTTTTTTAGTTGAGTTTCTGGGGTTCTCTAAGTATACTATCATGTCATCTACAAAGACTGATAATTTGGTTTCCTCATTACCTACTCTAATTCCTTTAAATTCTTTTTCATCTCTTACTGCCAAAGCTAAGATTTCTAATATAATATTAAGTAATAATGGTTATAGTGGGCAGCCTTGTTTTACTTCTGATCTTATTGGGAATGGTTCTGGTTGGTCTCTTTTACATAAAAGGCTTGCTGATGGTTTTAAATAGATGCTACTAATCCTTTTAAGGAAAAGCCCATTTATTCCTATACTCACTAGTGTTTTTAATAGATATGGGTGTTGGATTTTATCAAATGCTTTTTCTGCATCTGTTGAGATAATCATAAGATGTTTGTTAGTTTGGTTATTAATATAATTGATTGTGCTGATAGTTTTCCTAATATTGAACCAGCCCTGCATTGCTAGTATAAATCCTACTTGGTCATAGTATATTATCCTGGGGATGACTTTCTGTAATCTCATTGATAATATCTTATTTAAAAATTTTGCATCAATATTCATTAGGGAAATTGGTCTATAGTTTTCTTTTTCTGTTTTCACCCTACCTGGTTTAGCTATCAGCACCATATCGGTATCATAGAAGGAATTTGGTCGTATACCTTCTGTCCCTATTTTTTTCAAGTACTTTGTATAGTATTGAAATTAATTGTTCTTTGAATGTTTGGTAGAATTCACATGTAAATCCATCTGGCCCTGGAGATTTTTTCTAAGGAGTTGATTAATAACTTGTTCTATTTCTTTTTTTCTAAAATGGGGCTATTTAAATAATTTTTTCCTTTTCTGTTAACCTGGGCAAACTATATTTTGTAGATATTCCTCCATTTCATTTAGATTATCAAATTTACTGGCATAAAGTTGGGCAAAGTAACTCCTATTTATTACTCTAATTTCCCCTTCATTGGAGGAAAGTTCTCCCTTATCATTTTTGAGACTAATATTTTGATTTTTCTCTTTCCTTTTTCTAATCAAATTAATTAAAGACTTATCTATTTTGTTGGTTTTTTCGTAAAGCCAGCTCTTAATTTTATTTATTAATTCAATATTTTTCCTATTTTTAATTTTATTAATCTCCCCTTTTATTTTTAGAATTTCCTATTTGGTATTTAATTGAGGGTTTTAATTTGTTCTTTTTCTAGTTTTTTTTTTAACAGTAAGCCCAATTCGTTGATCTTCTCTTTCTCTATTTTATGCAAGTATACATCTAGAGATATAAATTTACCCCTTATAACTGCTTTGACCATATCCCACAAATTTTGGTATGTTGTCTCATTATTGTCATTCTCCTGGATGAAATCATTGATTGTGTTTATGATTTGCTCTTTCACCCATTCATTCTTTAGGATTAGATTGTTTAATTTCCAATTAACTTTTGGTTTATTTTCTCTGGCTTTATATTGCATGTGATTTTTATTGCATCATGATCTGAAAAAGAGGCATTTACTATTTCTGCATTTCTACATTTGATTTGGAGGTTTTATGCCCTAACACCTGGTCAATTTTTGTATAAGTTCCATGAACTACAGAGAAAAAAGGAAACTCCCTTCTATTTCCATTCAATTTTCTCCAAAGATCTATCATACCTAACTTTTCTAACAATTTGTTTACCTCCCTAATTTCTTATTTATTTTGTGTTTTGATTTATCTAATTTTGAGAGAGCAAGGTTCAGATCCCCCACTAATATAGTTTTGTTGTCTATTTCTTCTTGTATCTCTCTTAATTTCTTCTCTAAGAATTTGGATGCTATATCACTTGGTGCATATATATTTAGTATTATTCTTGCTACATTATCTATGGTACCCATTAATAAAATATAGTTTCCTTCCTTATCTTTTTTGATTAGATCTATCTTTGTTTTTACTTGATCTGACATCAGCATTGCTACCCCTCCTTATGTTTTGTTCACCTGAAGCATAATAGATTCTGCTCCAGCGTTTTACCTTCACCCTGTATGTGTCCCTACACTTTAGCTGTGTTTCTTGTAAACAACATATTGTTGGATTCTGATTTTTAATCCAATCTGCTATCCACTTCCGCTTTATGGGAGAGTTCACCCCATTCACATTCACAGTTAAAATAACTAATTCTGTATTTCCTGCCATCTTATTTACTCAAGTTATGTTTTTCTCTTCCCTTTTATGGTATTTCTTTTCTTGTGCCTCTTCCATTTTCATGCTTGATGAGTAAAATTCCTGCATTCAGAACTTTTCTTAACACAGAGAGACCTTCTGATTATCCAGGTGACATTTTACTTAGGGTATTCTGGTTCTCAGCTTTTAGATGTTCAGTCCATCAAAAAAACGAGAGATATGTTCACCAAACACTTCCTTGGAGATGTTGCTTCTGAACTTTTTTGATGTGGCTGAGTCTGGCTTTGGTTACATCATCTACAATGGTGTCTATGCTGCAGCTTAGCCTCTTCATGAAATGCATATGAGACAAAAATCACTGGGAGATGAAGAATATACTGTACCTCATTCATGACGGGTAATATCGAATTAGTGACCACTTTTTAGCTATAGTGTAGTAAGGGTGTTCTTTGGCCATAATTGGGAAAAGATAAATAATGAAATCTTTTCCACTTCTCAGATTTCTGACTATACAAAGAGGAAAGCCTAGTTTTAGATTTCTCTTTTACTCAGACAACTACACTTGATATAGAACTCACCCTCTAGATTTGCCCTCCCAATTGGTGACAGATAGCCTTAGATACCTACTGCATTTAGTCTCATTTCTAGCCATGCTTCTCTTAACTTGCAAGTCATTTCCACCTTATTTTTCCATTCTGAAATACTAACTGAATCAATTATATTGGGACAGCTAGGTGGTACAGTGGATAGAGCACCAGCCTTGAAGTCAGGAGGACCTGAGTTTAAATCTGGCCTCAGACACTTAACACTTCCTAGCTGTGTGACCCTGAGTAAGTCACTTAACCCCAATTGCCCCAGGAAAAAATATTAATTATGTCATAGCTTCCAGGTAGATGCATTAATCTAGTCCCTATCTCTACTGACTATCCCTTTAACTTTCCAAACAAAATATATTTCTCTAGCCACCATTCCCCTATATGTGTTGTGTTCCACTATTAGAATGCAATCATATTGACAATGAAGAAAGTCTTTAGTTCAGCATTTGTGTACCAGTATATTAGAGGAAGCAATAAAATCCATTTTAATTCATTCATCCATTAATCTATCCAGTTTCTTATTCATTCAAATCATTGCAATTTTCCTTACTCCCTCAGAATCCTGACCAGGCTCAGTCTCATCACCAGGATTGCCCGGCCCTGACTTTATGTTGTTAATTAAGCAGGGGAAATAGTGAAAGTCTTTGGAACCTTGCTCCATGGGATTTGCTTAACCCCCCCAGGCAGCAGCAGTTCCTGAGGTTTGTGCCTTTTTTGCATCTTTGGGCAGAGTTCTTGCTGTTGAGGGTACTGATATTGGGCAAAGAGAGCTCTCCCCCTCATGTGATGTCCATGGTCAGTGGTAATCTTGAGATAAGCTTATCTCTCAGCCACAGACCTCTGACATTGCCAAAGTTTGTCTTCGTTCTTCTCCCCTGATGAAACCTCCTGTTCTGGATCGTTGTCATCCCTCTGGTGTTGGGTGTTTAAAATTCTCTGACATAACTTATAACTCTGGTGAACCATGATGGCAAAATAATTGTCATGGGCCTGCATAGACAGATACAAGTCACCCTGCCTTCTGATTGCATGTGCTATGTCTGTGTACTTCTCTAGAACACAGTAATACATTGTAGGAACTAGATTAGCTTCGGGATCAAAAGACCAGAATTGATCTGCTTCCCCTATTGGGAAAATGCAGGCAAGTCATTCTACTTCCAGACATCAGTTTCTTCATTCGTAAAATGGAAATGTCAAATCAGATTAGGTCCAGCATCTTTGGGAACTTGAAATTCTTTATTCCCACCATTAAAAGAGCAAAATGGATCTCCAGAACCTGTCATTATAGCCTTGCTCACATACAGAATATGTGTCTAAATACATGTCATAGGAAAGGGGAATGATATCACAAATCTATTGTGCTAAGTGACCTTTGAGGGCAAAGGGCAAAGCTTGAGGGTAACTTTATCTCTAAGGCTGTGACACTATGATCCTGTTCAAAGAGTGAGGGGAGAAGATGAATGTGGGTTTTGTGTGAATATGTCTTCAGAATAGATTCACTGAGTCCTGAGGATGAGACTTACCTTCCACCCAATGCAGGGAAGTGGGGTGGACAACAAGACAAAAAGTTTGATGTGTTGTCGAGGAAATTGCCACCATGAGTTTGGCAGTTGTTTTTTCTAATGATATCACCCAGCAGGACATTTTTT
>JAJPUD010031501.1:0-12069 GCA_023553655.1 Myrmecobius fasciatus | reverse complement strand
GAGATATTTCATGTTTTTCTCTATCTTTTCATTTTTTTGTTTTTGTTCAACTGATTCTTGAAGTCTTGATGAGTCATTAATTTCCAATTGTTCGATTCTAATTTTTAATGTCTTATTTTCTTCAGTTACTGTTTTTAGTTCCTTTTGCAATTGACCAATTACATTTTTTTGCTCACTGCATTCTTTTTCCATTTTTTCTATTTTATTTTGCAGTGATCTCATTTCGTTTCCCCATGTTTCTTCTAACTCTCTTTTAAGATTTTTTATGCAATCTTCAAAGAAAGCCTTGTGACATGGAGACCAATTTATGTCTCTCTTTTTCTGGAGTTGCTTTACCTTTAGGGGCCTCAGGATTTGAGGTCTGTTCTTCCCTCTCTCCATAAAAGTTGTCTATGGTGAGAGCTCTTTTTGGTTTTTTATTCATTTTTTTAAAGGTGTGAGGTCTGTTTAGGGCAAAGGTGGGACAGTTGCTTTAATTTGCCCTGGGGCAGTTCTGCTGATTGAGTTATTTCAGGAACTGGGCAGTTCTGCTGATTGAATTATGTCAGGGCTGGGCAGCTCCGCTGATTGAATTATTTCTGGTGCTTATCAGACCTGTTGTTTGATTGATTGCATTAAGGTGCTGTGTAATGGCAGCTAGTTACGATGCTCATCAGGGGTTCAGTGGTTCACAATCTATCCCCCTCAAAAGGCAGACCCTCCAAACCACCTGCCCACAATCAGGACAAATTGTTCCAAGAGGCTCGCAGAAGACTCCCAGGTGTGTGAAAAGCACAACGCTCCCACTCCTGTTCTGACTCCTGTTCCAGCTCCCTGCTCCAGCTCCCTGCCCCGGTCTCCCTGTGCTGCAGTCTGGGTTCAGTAGGCCTCCCCCTGCCCCATTAAAACAGACCTGTTTTGAGGTTCTTCCAGAGTATCTTCTTCTAGAATCGTGTTGTTCTCTGGATATTGTGGATTTTTTTGCTTCAGAATCAGTCTAGAGACTTCATATTTTGTTGGTTTGAGGGGAGGTTAGAGGAGGTTACAGAGAATCCTGTCTGATCTCCGCCACCATGGCTCCACCCCCGGAAGGAACCCCCATTTGTTTCTAAAAGTAGAGATTGAGTATAGAATGTAAGCTGCTTGAGGACAGCATTGTTAACTTTTAATTCAATTGAATTAGTTGATTTAGTTGGAGCTGGACTAAGGGAAACATTATGCCAGTGATTCCTTTGGTGGAATTTCAGAGGAAAGCAAAACAATGTTTCCTTCTTGCTTCTCTTCCTTATTTAGACAGAGCTCTATTGACCTGTCATTCAAGTTTATTTCCATTGCTGGGTAACACTATTAAGCAAATGAATAGGGAACAAATAATATTAAAAGTACTGACGTTTTTTTCACTCAGGAACAGAAAAATGTTGTTGAAATAACGTGAATCCCTTAAGATATTTGGGAATTCTTGGAGACCTATCCTACTTCCAAGGAGGGGATTTGAAACTCTCAGCCCTGAGCAAACAATTAGAGTATTTCTTTGTACAGGTGTACACATCTTGATTTCTTATCTGGGGGTTGAGGAATCAGACTTATTGTCCCCCATATATATTATTTCCATTATAGTTTGTCACAGAGCATGACTTGTCCCTGGAGGGAAGCAGCAGGCAGGAACTGAACGACAAATATAATAGACGGTTTTAATTACAATAGTGTAATGCATACTTTGATGCTATTAAGAAAAATACAAAATTGATTTGCTTTGTGGATAATTGAATAAATTAACCATGCTATTTTATTCTATTGCTTAATCCTGCATCTTTGGATTTCCTGGTTTTTTAAAACCCTGAGAATGTATTTATTTCTACTTTTCAACATTTTTCTCTTTCATGATGGATTTGTCAGTAGGGGGAAACACAAAACTTACAAATAGATTACATGGAAGAAACAAAACTCTTAAAAATTAGCATAGATCAAAAAGTAAACATGAAACAGATATCAAATATTGAATTGGAAGGATTTTGTTTTTGCTGTTAGAATTGTTCCCCTAAATGCAAAACCATTGTGCCTCCATTTTAATCCTAGAAGCCATGATATACATGGGAGAGGCTATTAAGAGCCCCAGTGAACAGGTGGACTTCTAAATTTCTGTCCACATTCATTAAATTAATCTATCTATCTATCTATCTATCTATCTATCTACATGTAAAAGTGGACACATATGTATAATATACATATTTAATACATGGCACAACTAATTCAAAATATGCATATATGCATCTATAACTGTGTATCTATATAAAACACAGCACAAATAAGCACTATATGTATATTTATGCAAGTATTTATGTAGATATACATATAATGTTTACTGTGCAGTATATCATTTATATATGCATGCATATATTTGTAGATACACATATAGTTTACTAAATTAATGACTAAGGAATGAAGATAGGGTGTCCAGTTGTTCATCAAGTCCAGGAACTCCTTGGAATATTATCTTGAAAATATTCATGCTAATGTCATGACTGTTGTCACTAAAGTGGGGACAGGATAGCTGTAGATGTATGGAAAACAATTATTACTACAAAAGTAAGACCCCTCTATATTCAATATTTGATACTCAATGAGGTATTTCATGTGCATATGCATACAGTATATTTCTATGTATGTAACATGTGTATATAATGTACACATATGTGTATACCTGTGTGTCTGTATACTTACACACACATATATATTTTACACACACACACACACACACACTCCTTTACTATTCTATCAATGAGAAAAAGAAAAATAAAATATCACAATTTTTTCCAAGGACCTTTCATTATAGTCGAAGACATTGAATAGGTATGTATAAGACCTAAAAGTCAGAAAAATTGCATTTGGAATTACAAGGATGAAATCTCTCTTCTGATTAATGTGAGAAAGAATTTTTTTTGAAGAAAGGGGTATTATAGCTGATGTATAAGTAAGACTTCTATAGGCCTCTATAGGGATGCTGGTATCCTTACAATTAGATGAGGTTATGTAAACTAAGTTAGGAAGTGTTGTGTTGTCCAATTTGACTAGAGCATAAGATATATGTTATGAAATTGTTGATGATTTTATCAGAAAAGATGATTAGGTCAGATCATGTGACAAAGGGATGAGACTTTTTCTTTTCTGTTTATCCCTAGAAACATAATGCCAATGGCTATCTCTGAGTATTATGTAGCTGTTAGTCATTTATAGGTTTTCTCACCCCCAACGAGATGTCATGCTTTTTTTCTGAAAGTGAAGTCTCTTTTGTCTCTTGATTTTCTGGCCTCTCAAGATGCTTGCATGATGTCAGCACACAGGCAATCCTCAAAAATGTTAATAAGCTGAATGACCTTGGCCAGCACTGGGTTTTCTGCAGCCTTGGGAGAAAAGTTGAATTAAACATTTAGTGGGGCAACTACCCCTGAATTGTCAAGATACAGCACCAGCACCATTCGGTTCCATTTTAACCTGTCTCCAAATGATTGTTTCCCATGTGCAGTGACAATCTTTCCTTTCTTTTCCCCTAGTCCTCTCTGGTTGTATATAAGTGGAACAGCCCTACAGAGGCATAGGAGAGGATAATCATGAATTTCAATCAGACCCTTGATCCTTCTCAGTGACTGAGAGGGAGCTGCAGGGCAGACTCTGAGCTCTTTGAGAGGCAAGGGCCTATTACTGGCCTGCACTTTGTAACCTGATGTTCTGTGGAGACAGCCATTGCACCCACGACATAATTCCATTAGTTAATGAATACTTCAAGAATTTGTCCATCATAAAAATGCATTTAAAAATTAACCAATCAATTATCTTTTCCCTTAATGGGCTTTCTTTCTGCCTTCCTTTTTTAATTTGGGTCATACTGTATCTGATTAACTTTTTTTTAAAATTTCAATCATTTCATGTTTGTTTTAAAGATAGCTAGGGAAAGCACAGATTAGTATTTACTAAAATAAATGCATTTATGTATGTATATGTGCATATGTGTGGGTGTGTATTTTCCATTTTCACTTGGAATCTAGTTGAAGGAAAGAGAACTGGATGACAAAAGAGTAGTCCTGGATTTTTCCTCTTATTCTATGACTTAGTAGTTATGTAATCTGAGAGAAATCACTTAACTTCTCACTGCTTCATCATATCTGTCAAAGATCAGACTGGTCACTACACTACATAGCTACATTTTTACTTCATAAAAATAATAACAAGATTGGTAAAAACAGTTCACATTTCTGTAACAATTTAATGTTTCCTAAACTGAAACAACATATATAAAATGTCTTCAAAAGGTAAGAGCTTAAAAAGGCAGCTTTTACACTAGATAGAAATTAAAATGATTAGGATAGATGCATATTCCAAAGTAGTAACCATCAAAAATATACTGCTAAAAAATAGAAAGGTTGTAAGTGGAATCAATCAAGTATACAATACACAATAGGTACTGTCTATAGTAACCTAATATTTAGCAGATACAAGGATCCCAGATTTGGGGACAAGAAATTAGTATTTGACAAAAATAGCAAGGAAAAGGGAAAAAGCAGTTTTACAGAAACTAGATATAATGCAGCATCTCAAATTGTATACTGAGATAAGATTAAATTGGTGTATTAAAAGGTAATATCATAAGGAAATTAGAAGATCAAGGAAAATTTACCTCTTGGATCTATGGATAAAGGAACAATTTATGACCAAATAAGAGATAGAGAACATTATATGTGTAAAAATGACAATTTTGGTTACATTTAAATGTTTTGTATAAATAAAGCCAATTCAGCCAAGATTAAAAGGAAGAAAGAAAACTGGGAGGTAGGGGAATTACAAGGTTTCTGATGAATGCCTTCTTTCTTAAACTCATAAATAACTGAGTCAAATATATTAGAATATGAGTCATTCCTCAGTTGAAAAATGGTCAAAGGCTATGAAAAGACATTTTTCAGATAAAAAAAATCAGTTTTCTATAATCATATAAAAAATTTCTAAATCTCTATTACTTACAGAGACGTAAATTAAAACAACTTTGAAGTGCTACTTCAGAGCTATCAAATTGGCTAATATGACAGAAAAAAATAATAAATATTGGAGGGTATATAGGAAAATTGGATACTAATGCATTGTTAGAGTTGTGAACTGTTCCATCCATTCTAGAAATAAATTTATAACTATACTGAAAGAGCTATAAAACTGTGCATCCTCTTTTAACCTAGCAATATCATTACTAGGTTTGCATCCCAAAGAAATTGGGGGAAAAAGAAAGGGGAAAATATGTGTAAAAAAATTCTTACAACAAATCTTTTTGTGGTGGCAAAGAATTGGAAATTAAAGGAAATATCATCAGTTGGGGAATAGCTGGACAAGTTGTGGCATATGATTGTGTTGTGGCCATCTTTTAAGAGCTCACTTTGTATGAGCCCTTTGATCTCAGAGGTGAGATAAATGAGTCATGGGAACTCATAGGGTGTGAATAGAGCTCCAGTTTATTATGCTCCACAGCCTTGTTGATATACAGTTTTGCAAGTGTGATCAGCACATGAAGTAGGCAATCCCCAATCACTATTCAGAGAAGCAGCTCATGGGCATTGCTTATGCATGGTATCTGCCAATGGGAGAAGAGGTGACCCAGCCATGTCAGCAACCCACTTACAGGCCAGAGGCCCTGTCAAGGCATCCCTGCTCAAGAGCAACTAGCTGTGACACTCAGGCTCAACCCATTCCCATGCCATGTATCAGTGCTCCTTTGTCAACAAGGGCGTTTCTGTAACGTGGCAGAAAGCTTATTGCGCACCATAGGTCAAGGTGACCTTGGTACTCCCTCTCAGCAGGGTTCCATACCCTAGCATGATTGTGCCACAATATGATCATAATATAAGAAATAATGAACAGGATGCATTCAGAAAATGCTGGAAAAACTTAGATGAATTGCTGCAAAGAGGAATAAGCAGAACCAGGGGAACATGATACAAAGTAATAGCAAAAACATAAATGTGAATGACTCAGCTATTCTCAGTAATACAAAAATCCAAGACAATTTTTAAAGAACTTCTGAAAAAAATATTATCCCCATAGGAAGACTGATGGAATCTGGATACAGATCAAAGCATACTATTTTATTAAAATTTTCTATATTTCTTAATAGTTTTATTTTTGTTTTCTTTCAGATACTAATATGGAAATATGTTTTGTATTACTGGATATGAATAACCTTTATCAAATTGCATGTTTTCTCAATGAAGGGGGAAGTAAGAGAGAGAAAAAGAAAATCTGGAACTAATTTTTTAATATTAAAATTTATTTTACATATATTTAAAAATAAAATATTTACTTTTAAAATCAAAAAGAAAAAATATTAAAAGAAGGAAAGAAGGAAGGAAGCAAACAGTATACTTTTGTTAGTACTTTGTTAAAGTTACTTATCAATCAAAAAATGTTACTTATCAAAAGCATAGTAGAGAAACTAATAAACTTAGAATCAGGAAATTGCACTTTGATAAGAACAAGGCATTTAATCTCCTTACTCTCAAGCTACTCTCTAGTACTTATCTATTAAAATAAGTCCTAGACACTGATGTAATTTTTGCAAACAAATAATGATAGAGTTTATGGTTTTATGTAAGAGCCTTGTGCCCAGTTTCTGTTTGTTGCTTTTTGTTAAAATTCTCGTTTAGAATTTAAAAAATAATAATAAAATAAAAGCTGCATTGCTAATATTTAGGCATGTAATAATAGCAGTAGATTTAACAAGAAAATATGAAACAACTTTGGTTTTGTGTGTCCAAGCAAACATTTGCAAGAGTCTTTTCTGTAAGTGGAACAGCCACCCCTTTTACAAAGATTTTAGCTAAAAAATACTTCAAGAGGGGTTTTCTTCTGCTCTCAGTAGATTTCTATTCCTTGTGAAAGAAAGAAAATTTCTTTCATTTGATTAGATCCCAAAAAGTTTCTACTTCTGACTCAGCTCTCAAAGTCAATTAAAGTGATGTATCCAGATTCAAGCAAAGGTCATTCACAAAAAAAGTAGGGAAGAATGAACAATGAAAATGACAGCAAAATGGAGGGGAAAATGTAGTACAGATACCAAGGAGGGACCTTAATTACCTCCCAAGAGAGCCTCAATGGAGCTCATGGTACTTCCAGGTTCTCAATTGATTTTACTTGGTACAAGAGGAAGTAAATACCAAAAATTCTCAAGGAGGAAACCCTCACATTTGTTTGCCTTTAGACATTTTTGCACTCCAAAACTTCGATCATGACTGCCCATTGATTCTCCATATAAAATCAGTTATAATATTTGGGGATCACTGAAAGGAAGGTGACTGGGAATTATACAACTGGTACTGGGATGAATAGTATAGAAAATTAATGTAGGGATTAAAAAAAACATAACTGGCTTGTAGGAAGTGAGAAAAGCGACAACAAAAATTTAGAAAGAGTGGATTTAGGTGATCTAAAACAAAGAGTTGAATGAGGGGAAAATAAGCATTAATATTATGCCTGCAATGTACCAACTATTGCTAAGTACTTTACAAATATCTCATTTGATCCTCATAATATCCCTGTAAGTCTACTATATTATTGTTGAAATTTTACAGTCAGGAAACCTGAGGAAGACAGAAATAACTTGTTCAGGATGACTAGTGTCTAAGGCAAGATTTGAACTCAGGTCTTCCTCATTTCATGTCCATCACTCTATTGACTATTAAGGGAACTAATGTAATTTCTTTACAATGTCAAGGAAATAGTCTCTTTGAATTAGAGATAAACCAAAGGAGATTTATAAAAGAAATAGATGGTCAGAAATGGTAACTAGCAATTTAGATAACAATATCAACAAGGTGACTAAAGATATTGGATTGATAGGTCAAAGTGTAATTAAATCTAGAAAGATAATGAGGAGACATTAGATTAGGGAGGCTAATCAACATTTGGGAAATAGGTGAAGTTATTTAAAAAGCAGGTACCTAGAAAGAGAAAAATCCAGGACAGTGTTGAGCATTTTGGTTTGGTGGTAGTTGATATAGCAGAAAGAGAGGCATATGATTTGAATTCAGAAGGACCTGATAATTACTTAGACTATGACCATTGTAACAACCCCCCTGAGCCACATACACAGACATACCCATAATTATGGAGAGAAAAAGGCAGATATAGAGAAGTGAAAAGACAGATAGATACAGTAACACATAAAGAGAGACATACATAAAGAGGGCACACACACAATTGTGGAGAAAAAAAAAGAGGCAGAAACAGACATATATTGCCAAATCTAAGTTCTAGAGATGCAACACAAAAAGGAGGCAGAACAAAGATGGTAGAATAAAGGCAGGACCTAGCACAACCTTTCCCCCAAATACTCCAGATTACTTTAAATAATAATTCTAAACAAATTTTAGAGCATCCGAGTGCCCAAAAAGATGGAGTAGAATCTTTTCCAGGTAAAGACAACTTGGAAGATGAGCAAGTCCATGACACCAGTGTACAATCCCCATACAGATCATGCCAGTGAAACCCCAGCCCCATGTCAGCAAAGCAGGAATGGGTCTAGGGACCTCTGAATCAGTTGCAGTACTGGTGATTTCCAAACTTCTCAGAGACACCAAAGAGGAGTTGAAAGGTCAGAAGACAAGGTCTGTGTCAATAGGGTGAGAGTCTAGCACATAATCCCAGCATAGGCTCAGCATAGCCCTGGCTGCAGTTCTATCAAAGCAGGACTTTATTGCTTTAGAACACTAGATCTTATAGTTACAGTGGGGTGAGGGTCACTCCTAACAGTTTCAGGGCAGAAAAAAAAAAGGATTTGTGGTCATATTACTAGAAAGATTTCTGAAAACAGCTGCACAAAACACTTGAAGCTTGGGATGGTGCACCCTCCACCATGGAAATAGAACCCTGCTTTAACCAAAAAGTAAACGCCAAGTAATAGGCAAGGAAAATGAGCAGATAATAACAACAACAAAACGTTCTGACCATAGAAAGCTAACGTGATGACAAGAAAGATCAAAATACATACTCAGAGGTGGATAACAAAGCAAAACCTATTTCCAAAGCCCCCAGGAAAACAAATAACACTTGGTCTTAGGCTATGGAAAAGCTAAAAAGTTATTTTGAAAATCAAGCAAGAGAGTTAGAGGAAAAAATTAGGAAAATAATCGAGAATGGTGCAAAAGAAAACACAAAAAGCTAATGAGAAGAATGCTCTAAAAAGCAAAATTGGCCAAATGAGGGAAAAGGTACAAAAGTTCACTGAAGAAAATAATTCTCTAAAAATTATAATTGAGCAAATGGAAACTAATGACTTTATGAAAAACCAAGGTACAATAAAGCAAAACCAAAAAAAAATAGAAAAATAAATTGAAATATCTCATTGGAAAACTAACTCACCTAGAGAATTGATCCAAGAGAGATAATTTAAAATTATTATTCTAGGGGCAGCTAGGTGGCGCAGTGGTTAGAGCACCAGCCCTGAAGTCAGAAGGACCTGAGTTCAAATCTGGTCTCAGATACTTCCTAGCTGTGTCACCCTGGGCAAGTCACTTAACCCCAATTGCCTCACCAAAAAAAAAAAAAAAAAAAAGTAAAATTATTATTCTACCTGGAAGTCATGATAAAAAAATAGCCTGAACATAATCTTTCAAGAAATTTTTTTTTAATTTTTATTTTATTTGCATAACATATGTGTGGGTAATTCTTCAACAATAACCCTTACATAGCTTTCCGTTACAAATTTTTCCCCCAACTCCCCACCCCTCCCCTAGATGGCAGGATATCCACTACATGTTAATTATGTTAAGATATTGGCAAATCGAATATATGTATACATATTTCCAAACTTATCATTGTTGTGCAAGAAAAATCTTATCTACACAAATGATATATCAGATAAAGGAAACACAATGTAAGCAAACATCAATCAAGGAGTATGAGAATGTTATGTTGTGGTCCACATTTCGTATCCCTCTCTCTGGGTGTATATGGCTTACTTCAGTGAACAATTGGAGGTGGTTTGAAACATTTCATTGTTGAAGAGAGCCATGTCCATCAGAATTGATCGTCATATAGTACTGTTGTTGCCGTGTATAATGATCTCCTGGTTCTGCTCATTTCACTCAGCATCAGTTCATGCAAGTCTCTCCAGGCCTCCTTGAAATCATCCTGCTGGTCATTTCTTACAGAACAATAATATTCCATAGTATTCATATACCATAATTTATTCAGCCATTCTCCAATTGAAGGGCATCTATTCAATTTCCAGTTTCTAGCCACTACAAAAAGGGCTGCCACAAACATTCTTGCACATGTGGGGCCTTTTCCTTCCTTTATGATTTCTTTGGGATATAAGCCCAATAGAAATGCTGCTGGGTCAAAGGGTATGCACAGTTTGATAACTTTTTGAGCATAGCTCCAAATTGTTCTCCAGAATGGCTGTATCCGTTCACAGCTCCACCAACAATGCATCAGTGTCCCAGCCCTCCCACAACCCCTCCAACATTCATCATTAACTTTTCCTGTCATTTTAGCCAATCTGACAGGTGTGAAGTGGTATCTCAGGGTTGTCTTGATTTGCATTTCTCTGATCAATAGTGATTTGGAGCACCTTTTCATATGACTATAAATAGTTTTAATTTCATCCTCTGAAAATTGTCTGTTCATATCCTTTGACCATTTATTGATTGGAGAATGGCTTGAATTTTTATAAATATGAGACAATTCTCTATATATTTTAGAGATGAGACCTTTATCAGAACCCTTAAATGTAAAGATGATTTCCCAATTTATTGCTTCCCTCCTAATCTTGTCTGCATTGATTTTGTTTGTACAAAAACTTTTTAACTTAATATAGTCAAAGTTATCTATCTGGTTTTCAATTAAAAGTTCCAGTTCTTCTTTGGACATAAATTTATTCCATCTCCACAGGTCTGAGAGGTAAACTATATTATGTTCCTCTAACTTGTTTACAAAATCACTCTTTATATCCAGATCATGAACCCATTTAGATCTTATCTTGGTATGTGGTGTTAGATGTGGGTCAAGCCCTAATTTCTTCCACACTAGTTTCCAGTTTTCCCAGCAGTTTTTGTCAAATAGTGAATACTTATCCCAAAAGCTGGGGTCTTTGAGTTTATCAAAAACCAAATTGCTATAGTTATTGCCTAGTTTGTCTTGTGATTCTATCCTATTCCACTGATCGACTACTCTATTTCTTAGCCAGTACCAAATGGTTTTGATGACCGCTGCTTTATAATATAGTTTTAGATCTGGTACAGCAAGTCCACCATCTTCAGCCTTTTTTTTCATTAATCCCCTTGAAATTCTAGACCTTTTGTTTTTCCAAATGAACTTTGCTACTATTTTTTCTAGATCTGTAAGATAATTTCTTGGGAGTTTGATTGGTATGGCACTAAATAAGTAAATTAGTTTGGGTAGTATTGTCATTTTTATTATATTCGCTCGTCCTACCCATGAGCATTTTAAGTTTTTCCAATTGACTAGGTCTGATTTGATTTGTGTGGAAAGTGTTTTGTAATTTAGTTCATATAGTTCCTGACTATCCCTTGGCAGATAAATTCCCAAATATTTTATACTATCAACAGTTATTTTGAATGGAATTTCTTTTTGTATCTCTTGCTGCTGAACTTTATTGGTAATATATAAAAATGCTGATGATTTATGTGGATTTATTTTGTATCCTGCCACTTTGCTAAAGGTGTGAATTGTTTCTAGTAGTTTTTTAGTTGAGTCTCTAGGATTCTATAAGTATACCATCATGTCATCTGCAAAGAGTGATACTTTGGTTTCTTCACTACCTACTCTGATTCCTTTTATCTCTTTTTCTTCTCTTATTGCTAAAGCTAACATTTCTAATACAATATTAAATAGTAATGGTGACAGTGGGCAGCCTTGTTTCACTCCTGATCTGATTGGGAATGGTTCTAGTTTGACTCCATTACATATGATGCTTGCTGAAGGTTTTAAGTAGATACTACTTATCATTTTAAGGAAAAGCCCATTTATTCCTATACTCTCCAGTGTTTTTAATAGGAATGGGTGTTGGATTTTATCAAAGGCTTTTTCTGCATC
>JAJPUD010031500.1:0-12494 GCA_023553655.1 Myrmecobius fasciatus | reverse complement strand
AGGGTAACGCCACCCTAATGTGGCCGGGGATAGCAAAGAGGCGACCTGTCTTCATTGCACGTCTGCATTCATTCCACCCGCTCATTGCTCTAAACCTCTGTTTAGATCAGGCCAAATATGGGTGTCTGCAGTGAGGCAGGAGCCCATGGCAGTCTCCCTGGAAGAAGGGACCCCTGCTGCACATCTACTCCTCCAGTGGCAGGGTGGAGAAAGCCAACGAGCTGGCTCGGCAAAGCCGAGGGCCCTAGGCACCTCCTATCGACTACAGTCAGCCCAGGTGTACAGAGACCTCGATGGCCCCATTTCTAGACATCCCAAAATAAAGCTCGACTAGGAATGTTTTCTCTTGGGGCAAAACTAGTTTTGGGGAAGCATATTTGCCGGTGACTACATAGCGAAGAACATCTGCGCTTGGGTCGCTGGTAGACTATTAGCTTTGCAAATATCCTTTTTTAGCACTTCAGCTAAAAGGATGGGAGTAATTTACCCCTACCAAAGCTACCGGGGAGATTTCTCTGAGTAGAAATCCCTCCACTCCATTGAGCCTGCGCCAAGATGTGGGAATATGACTTTGACCCAATACTAACATCTGTCGTCTTAGCTTCTGAATTTCAGGACTTCGAGGGAGGAAATGAAAACGTCCACTTTCTCACAAACCGAAAAAGTGGAATCGATCTCAATGAGCAGTGGATGGACCCAGAAGTAAAGCCTGGGAAGAAACGCCAGAGCCGACAGCTAGCTGAAGAGGATCTCCCAGTGAACGACTATGTAAATTTGGGGGTTAGGTAACGACCAGCTCTTTCATGATGTGCTCAGACCTTAGATCGGGAGTTTCTAAAAGGGTTCCAGCAGCCCACATGCTTTACCTCGTTCATCCCAAAGCTTTCCCACCGCAGTTTGATGGGTGGTTCTGGACCACTTGGCAGTTTGGGGTAACCTATTTCTGGACCTCCCCCACTTAATCTGCCATTAGAAAGAAGGAAAGGGGGATCACTTCCAAATGGTAGGGAACCTCCAAAAGCATCCCTAGTTTTCACACCATTTTAAGCCACATTCGTTAGAATGGGGCTAACAGCAAAATAGGTAGTTTGATAAACTTGGATGGTACCGTAGGGGCAGGGAAAATAATTTTACCATAATGTCGTAGGTCACCATTGACTCACTTAAGAGATTATAAAGGGCAATGACCAGGGAACTTAATTATCCATCTGGTCTTCCTTCCAAGAAACCTGTAGCTCTCTCATTGTGAGTGGGACTTCTGTACAATTGGCCGAACGTCTTCAAGTCAACTTCTCTATTTTTCTTACAGACCGAAAATGGAGTCGAATTTGACCCCATGCTGGATGAAAGAGGTTATTGTTGTATTTACTGTCGTCGGGGTAACCGCTATTGCCGCCGGGTGTGTGAGCCTCTACTGGGCTTCTACCCCTACCCGTACTGCTACCAAGGAGGGAGGGTCATCTGTCGGGTTATCATGCCTTGTAACTGGTGGGTGGCGCGCATGTTGGGGCGGGTCTAGTGCCAAACTTAGGCACCACGCAAGTAAGCCAATCCACGATATCCACGTGTAAGCCAGGGAATATATACATGCCTGTGGAGCACTCGGCTACTTGCCCTCTATGGCTATCCCGTAGTTACCTTCTTCTTACTCTTATATAAATGCATGTGTCACCAATGGCCTGATTCTTGCCAAATACTCTTCATGCATCGGGGCAGAAAGTCCTCCTTGACCACCTTCTCGCCCCCGAATGGTGCAGATTTGTCTTAACGCGGACAAGTTCAGCAGAACTTCTACAAGCTGCGTTGGAGCCTGCAAGCAGCTGGGGAGAGGAGGGATGGCAGGCAGGCTTCCCCAACATTGCCTTTTATGATGCTGTATAGAGAATGCGGAAATGAAAGGCTGATAATAAAATATTGCTGTAGCTGACTCCTAAAAACTTTCCTTCTCCTTTGTATTTCATTATCTGAAAGGCAGACTATAGACTTACCCCGGCCATCTAATAAAGCCCAGGTTTGCCAGTGAGAGGCTCGACAACTTTCCACTGATGGATTACCACTGCTCAGACTCCGCCAAAGAGAAAGCGGGACCAGCAGATAGTGTGGAAGTGTGGGCCCCTCTCCTTTCCTGCTCTTGGCCAGATTTTGTCCCTTCTTAACCCTCAGGTGTCACCTGTGCTTAGCTGAGCACCTCCTTAGGGACTGTTCTGAGTCTGTGGTCTGGGGAACTGGGATTCATGAGTATCACTCATCTCAACGTGGGGACTTGTATAAGTTCTGAAGGGCAGTAGGGAACGGGACTAGCATCCTTCTTTCTCTTCCCAATGGGAAGCCAAGTTTCCGCTTACCCGATACTTCGGCCAAGAAGGCCGGGAAGAGTTTGCCTCTGGGGTCCCTTCTGGTTCCAGTAATTAGGGGTACCGACCTGAAGGACCCCTTGATTTCCATTTGGAGAGGGTCCCCTCTGTTCCACAACCCCAGAGTTCTCGGGCCGTGGAAATAAGCTCCCAAGATGCCTGGCGCACAGGAATCAGCTTCTCTTTTTCATAAATGAAAAGGAAGAAGCAAAGATAAGAGGATTTACAAAAACCTGAATTAAAATCAAACAGCCGGTTCCTGTTTCTTGAGCCCTGGGGGATAAAATAAGTGTAAAGATGCGTACCCCCTCATTCATCCATCCATTCAGTCAGTCAAGCATATGTTTCTAAAGCCCTTCCTCTGGGCCGGGAGCTCTACTAGGAGTTTTTGTTATTGTGGAATCGTTTCAGTTGTATCCAAGTCTTTGTGACCCCATGAGGGAGCTTCTTGGCAAAGACACTGGAGTGGCTGGCCATTTTCTTCTCTGACTCATTTTATGGATGAAGACACTGAGGCAAATAGGGTGAAGTAACTTGCCCAGGGTCACCCAGCTAGTGTCTGAGGTGGGATTTGAATTCATCCAGATGAGCCTTCCCAATTCCAAGCACAGTAGCTGCCCCTACTAGGGGCTGGGAATACAAAAATAAACATTCTCTGCCCTCGGGGAACTTCCATTTTAATGAGGAAACCCCATGAATGAGTAGGAATAAATCCAAAAATGGTGGGGCCAGAGATGTCAAGAAAGGCCTCAGTGGTGGGAAAGGGAGCTTTGGAGGAAGTGAGGGGCAGGGATCTTAGTAGCCAAGCGAGGAATAAGACACAAGCACACACGTGACAAATCTCAGTGGCACAGCTGTGCTCCATATAGAGACATGCACACTGACACGCACGTACGCCTGCACACATGCTTTCAGATATGCCCACGCATGTGCATACCTAAACATATGGGAATGGTGATAAAGGTCACAAATGGCCAGCTGCCATTCGAGGGAGATTTTCTGCCCTCGTGTTTCCCATTACCAGCCCTCTTGGCTCCAGTGAAACACTCTCGATTAATTTCTAAAGCGGCTTTTACATGGGAAGATGGCGAACCCCTTCAATTCCTTCCGAACTCAGAGGAAAAGACAAGGGCTCGTCCAGCAACCCCTGATGCGTCTTGAAAAAAGAATCAGGATTCTCTCTGACACAGCAAAATCCTAATGAACCTTTGAGGACAGACTCATCTAAGAAGAGATCTAGGCTAAGGGAAGAAAGTGAAAGGATGGCCTCTCCCACCATCTTTCTGCCCACATAAGAAAGTAGAGGGCCTCATCCCATATTGAGCCCTTATGAACTATCTATACCTGGAGGTCCCCAGAAGCCAGTTAGACCCAACCACAGCGATGCCTGACCGATACACTGATTTTTCTTCTGTTGTCCTTCCCCATCACAATAGAATTTCTGGTACAGTACACAAGAGAGTTCAAAGTACCTGTAGCCCATCCCCATCTTGCATTCTAAACTACTGCCAAAACCCACCACTTTTACCATCACAAAAACACTCCTGAATTCATCATTAATTAACTCAATATTTATTAAGTGTCTACTGTGGTAGAAGCCCTGGGAAGATACAAAGCTTAACTATCCACTTCCCACCTTCAGATCTACTAAGATGAAAAGTCACAAACACAATCAATCTGTTATTTTAAAGTATATACTCTATATGCCAGGCCACATATAGATAAAAATGAAAAACTCCCATCTTCCAAGGTACCTTCCATATACCTGTGTAGAAGAAGATAGCCTGTCCGTGTGTAAGGCTGTATTTTTTTAAACCACAGGCAATGGGTGGGAGGGAGGTGAATGGCAGCTGTTGATCGAATGATTAGCAAAAAGCCTCATGTAGAAGTGGTGCTTGAACCCAGTTTTAGAGAAAATCTTATTCTAAGACAGTGGGTCTCAAACTTATTGTTCTCAGGACCCTTTGAGATTAAATTATGGAGGACTCCGCTCAAAGAGTTTTGTTCGTGTTGGTTATATCTAGTAATAATTACCATACTAGAAATTTAAATGGCTTACAGTTACGACCCTGTTCCAGAATCCTCAGGGGCACCCCAGAACACATTCTGAGAACCACCATTCTAAGAGACCGAGGTGAGAAGAACGTTCATTCTAGGCATGTGCCACAGCCTCCGCAAAGGCACTGAGATAGAAAATGGAATAGCATGTGTGAGGGACAGCAAGAAACCCAGTATGACTGAAGCAAAGAGTGCCTGGGAGTCACCCCTAGTAAGGGTGGAAAGGGAGATTGGAGCCAAGGGTAATGTCAAACAGAACTTCTAACTGTCAAACAGAAGAATTTGTTTTTGCTCACAGAGGTAACAGAGAGCCATCAGAGGCTACTGAACAGGGGAGTGACATGGTCCGAGCTGTACTTTAGGAATATCACTTGGTTAGAAAGGGTAGGGACTCTGAGACAAGGAGACAAATTAGGAGAACAGGCAAGGAACGATAAGGTCCCCTTTGAACTACATTGGTAAGATACTGAGTAAAAAGAGCGGGCTTGTTGTGGAAGTAGACTCTATAAGACTGGGCGACTGCTAAATATTCAAAGGGAAGGAGAGTCAGGAGTTGAGACTGGAAAGGTAATGCCTTCAACAGAAACAGGCAAGGTAAGAAGAGGAGTGGATTGGGAGGGAAGACTATCAATTCCATTTGGGTCACGTATTTGAGATCAATGTGGAACGTCTTCAACTGATGCAAAAGGCAGTTGGTGACACGACTGGTACTTAAAAGAAAGCCATCTACATTGAGACTAGGCAATTAAATGCATGGCACCTGATGAGGTCACTGAAAGGGTATTGAGGGAGAAGAGGACCTAGGACCTCTTGGGGCATGCCCACTCTTAGAGGGCAGAAAATGAATGAAGATCTAGCAAAGAAACCTGAGAAGGAGGGGTCGGAATGGAAGGCGGGGTCGGAATGGAAGGCAGAGAAAAGAGAGGGCAGTGCCATGAAGAAAAAGGGAAAAGCATCTGTATAGCACCTACTATGTGCCAGCCACTGTGCAATGGGCACTTTTTAAAAATATGTTCTCATTGGATCATGAAAACCCAGAGAGGAGAGTGTCAAAAAAGAGCTGCAAATAAAGCACAAAGCAAGAAGACTGAGGAAGGGCCATTGGGTTTGGCAAATAAAAAAGCTCATTAGTAACTTTGGAGGAAGCAGTTTCCATTGAGTGATGAGAGCAGAAGTCCCACTGCAAAGTGAGTGAACTGAAAGGAAGTGGGGGCACTGAGGAAGTCTCCCCAGAGTTTAGCTGTGAAAGGGAAAATGCTATAGGATGATAGCTTGAGGGGATGGAAGAATAGGAGGGACCTGGGTGTTTGTGGGCCTCAGGGAAGGAGGTAAGAGGAAGAGATCAGAAAGGAGGTGATGAAAGGAGAGGAAGAGCTCAAGGGTCAGATGCCAACAAGAAAAGAGCTAACAGGCAGTTGATGCCTAAGAAACAGGAAGAGAGAGGTGAACTGCCCTTGATGGATTTAAGTCACTTGGCCCAAATGAACTACATCCTTGGGTCCTGCAGAACCGGGAGATGAGATGGTTGGGCCAGTCACTGAGAGCTGGAAAATCATGGAAAATGGGAGAGAGGCCACAAGATTGGAGAAGGATAAATGTTCCAGTTTTCAAAAAGGGAAGCGAATGGTGTAAAGAATCGGGTTCTTCCTTGGCCTGAGCACACAGCATCACCGAGTTCCCTCAAAATAACCAGAGCTCAAATTTGTATTCCTATTTAAAGTTTCCAAAGCACTTTGCACGTATCACCTCATTTGATTGCCCCAACAACTCTGTGAGGTAGATGCTACTGTTATTACAGGGGAAGACATTAAAAATCAGAAAGGATCCATGAGCTGCTCATATTGGCACAGCAGGATCTGGGCCCTCATTTGCTGCCTCCAGAGCCAACGCTTGCACCCTGTCGCGTTGCCTCTCACCCCTAATGTTGCTATATAACATTAATACCTGATTTAATTCAGGTGTCCTTTCAGTTATCCATGTGTTCTTCACATTCACCCAACAGAGAAGTTCACCCATCCTTCCTTCCTCCTTCCTTTCCTTCTTCTCCCTTCTTCCTTCCCTCCCTTCCTCCTATTCACCCATCCTAGCTTGGCAAGAATGACATCATTTGAACCCATTTTTTTCAGTCTGTGAAAAGAGCAGAGGAGGAAAAGGATGAAGACATTACAGTTGTTAAGAAAAAAAAAAGAGAGAATCCAAGATCTTTACCAGAACCATCAGCACAAGGCTGGGCTCCTGCTTTGTTTGAATCTGGGATAAACAGGTTCAATTTTACCCAAGAGCCATTTAAGCTGCTACCATAATATTTTCCAAGTCAATTTCTGAATATGAGAAAGGTTCTTCTGATCCCAGAAAGATCCAAAGAATT
Organism: Myrmecobius fasciatus; assembly: GCA_023553655.1. Taxonomy (NCBI): domain Eukaryota; kingdom Metazoa; phylum Chordata; class Mammalia; order Dasyuromorphia; family Myrmecobiidae; genus Myrmecobius; species Myrmecobius fasciatus. The sequence continues at coordinate 5,714 of JAJPUD010031500.1, read as the reverse complement.
GACGATTGCCTGTAGCCTGATCATCTCTTTCTATTACACAAATGCAACCTTTTGACATTTTTTCTTCTCAATTTCCAATAACTCTGGTTGGAGGGAGAGAAGGGAAAAACCAACAATAGAAATCCACCATGAAATCACAAGAAATAGCCTATTACCTTTCAACTCGGTCGTGAAATGCTCATGAAGGCAAGACACCCCAGGTTGGGCTGAACCATCCTTCGTTCCCACTCTGTGTCAGCCTGTTCGGTCCCTTCTGGATCCCCGCCCCAATGGCTCTTTGGCATTACCAAGGGCAAAAGAAACCTATTTTTGGATCTTTATATATAAGGCATAGTGTCTGGCTATCTCCAAAACTGTCACTTTGGCTCCTCTAGTCTAATGCTGAAAGCTTATACAGATAAATATGGATCGCTAATTGTTAGGGAAATGGGAAGCTGTTTTATTTATACCCTGAAAAATCATTTAATCTGGCTTTTCTTTTAAAAAAAAATAGAATCACTGTGGGGCTCACTTTTGCTGCCAATGGAGACATCCCCTCTAGCAAGCTAGGTAGGTCTGGAAGTCCAAAAATCGGTTTCAGGGTACCTTCCAAAGGCCAAGTCCTATGTCTATCAGGGAGATGGGGATTTAAATCAGTTTGCCTGAAAGCTACACTGATCATTTATTTATATTGCTATTCGACCGTGGCACTCCCAGGAGCCCTCAAAGAAAGCCAGCCTGGTGACTGCCCGCCCGCTCGCCTGCCTGCCCGGTCCATTCAGTCTTGCTGCACTAGGACCAGGCCCTCCTTTCCATGTCTTCCTGTAGCTCACTTCACTCTTAAGGGTTCTTATCCTTGCTAAGACAGCTCGGGAAGACAGACAGATCCAAGGGAAACGAACCCAAACCACAGTAAAACCCTAAACGGCAACAAGACAGTAACAGCCCTGGAAGGTTGACATCATGACTGTCAGACAGGGGAGGATATTAATATATTCAGTATATATTTATCCTTCCTTGCTGATGTTATCGTTTCCCATTTGGCACTTTCCACTGACAAGGTCTACCTTGTTTCCAGAAGTCAAGGCTTGCGTGACACCATTCTCACTCATGTCTACAGCTCCCGTAGGCAAGTTACCAGCAAGACACCTGCCACCAAGTGGGGCGCGCTCTCCAGAGACAGACCAGCTCCAGAAAAATGGAGAAAACCGAAGCTGCAAGGTGCCTCTGAAAATGCAGTGCCAGAGGTCTGGCTGCCTGGCACTGGGCAATAGCTGAATGTGATGATGATAGCTAAGACGGCACAGCTTTTTACAAGCATCAAACCCCTTATCATCTGAGCCTTGAACCAAACCCTGTGGAGGAAGAGGGTGGCCACAAGAGCCCCATTAAAGCATTTGGGAAGGACTGCTCAAAATTTCACTTCACAACTCCAGTACCAGCACAGTGGCTGGCACAGAGCAGGTGCTGAATGAAGAGAGCTCGGATTCTCTGGGGACCTCGGACAACAGCTCGGCCGGCATAGTCGCACACATGGAAATCTGCCTGTGACCCAGGCTGCCCGGGAGAACTGAGGCAAGTCACTTCTGTCCCCAAGTCTCCATGTTCTCCTCTGTAAAGAAGAGAATTGGCAGCAGGTAGTCAAGCTCGGGTCCCAAGGATCTGGCATCCCAATGCTGCATCTAATGTTAATTATGCTAAACGATATGTTCCTGTCACTGTGGTCTGTCTATTAAGGGCGCCTCCACCACTACCGCCCTGCCAATAGCCATATTCTCAGCTCTGCCCTCTCCCCTCAGATCTGCCTGTTACCAAGATTTTTGAGTTCTAGCCCCATAACAGCTCTTAGCTATATCCCCTTCTCCTACTACCCTGGGGTAGGGCCTTGTTACCCCTCACCTAAACTACTGCAATATCCTCTTCATTTATCTCCCTGCCTCCACTCTTTACCTTCTCTAATCCCACACTGCTGCCAAAGCCAAGGTTTAACCATTTTGCTCCCCTCCTCAGGACTCTTCAGTGCCTCCCTATGCTCCCTAAAAGAAAATACTGACTTTCCAGCATGGCACTTAGAGCCCTTCCCAGTCTGATTCCAATTCACCTTCCAAGGATGTTTTTATGTCACTGGCCTTTAGAGCTTGTCTCTGCCCAAGCTAGATTCCATACCTGGAATGCCCTCCCTTCTCCTCTCTACCTCCCAGAATCCTTAGCTTCCTACAAGGCTCACACTCTTCCTAATCTCTGGCCTCTTCCCATTATCCCATATTTCCTCTCTATGCACATGCCCTCAGTGAAAAGGCAATTTTTCATTTTGCCTGAGTACCCTCAAATGCCTAGCCCTGGGCCCCTATACGGTGGGCACATTCTGCCCATGGGCTCGATACTTGTCGGATGAGCTCCTCTATGTCCAGACTACCCCTCAGGTTCTTTCCAACCACTCTCTTGGAGGGTTTTCTTCTACCAGGAGATGGTGATCCATATACTTTTGGATAATCTCTATCGCACTAATATTGTCAAATCAAGAAGTGTTTCAGTTCCTAAGGATCTGAGTCCCCCCCCCCAAAGTAAAATGGGCAACCATAGGAGGTAGCGGGCTCACTCTGAAAGGAAGTCTTTGAACAGGGGTCCAATGACCACTTGTCAAGTGGGTTGTACCAGGGACGCTCTAATTCTGGGCCAGATGGCCTCTGAGGTCCCTCAGAACTCTGATCCTGTGACATCCCAAATGTCCAACAGCTTTGGTAAGTAATCTGACTGTTGCTTTTTCTTTCCCCGGTAAAGAATGAAATGGCAACAAGCAATTTACAACTGGAAAAAAACCCCCACAGACTATCCCCCTTCCTAGACCAAAAGTGGTGGTAAAACCCACCATTTCTGGGTGTCGCCCCATTTTGATACCCTAAGCTTGGAATAAAAACATCACGCGCAGCCGACTAGCTACAAAGACCGGAGGCCAAAAAAGGAGCAATTTCAATCTTACTGTCATCCGGGGAAATCACCCTTTTCTTTCAAATAGCAAATAACACACATTCATTTTTCTAAATCTCCATTTTTGTAGCAACAGTGGATACCATGAATCACCTCAATGAATACAGCTTTGGTGACATATAGGTTGTAACCAATTTAAAACCAAATCCCAAGAGCATAAATCTTTACACTCGGAGAAACCAAGATGACGATTTAGACTATCAGAGGACAAATAAGGAAGAAATCTATTAGTTCCCAACTTGTTCACAGTCTTCGGGCCAACACAAATTTATTCCCTCCAGCACACTCATTGTGGGTACTCAATAAATATTAAATAACATTCCCCAGTGTTTTGGCTCGGGATTAGATTCAAGCATCTTAGGAACGAAGTCCACTGTGTGTTAGGCAACTACTGAACAGAAATCACACTTGTCCTGGAACCCTGTCCAATTTTGCATCCAAAATCTTATTTCCCAATATCAAAAGCCGCACGGTGCCATTGAAAGACCAGAGAAACAGGAGTCAGAGGCTCTAAGAACTCTGGATTTAGGATCTGAGGGCAGGGGCTGGAATTCTACAATGCTGCATAAATCTTTCCCGCAAATTTCTCTGGTAAAGATCTCGCGTCCAAAAATATAAAAAAAGGACTAATATAAATTCACAACAAGGGTCATTCCCCCGTCGGTCAAAGGCTACGTGAACAGGAAGTTGTCAAAGACAGAAAGCCAAGTTCATTGACAACCATATGAAAAAAATGTCACAAATCACTGATAATTGGGGAAATGCAAATTAAGGCAACTCCAAGCTTCTACTTCACCCCCAGCAGACTGGAAAATGCCAAATATTGGAGGGGCTGCAGGAAGCAAGCACCCTGATACTGGGGAAGTTGGGAATAATCCCACGGCCTCGAAGTCACCAATTAGCTTTTGACCCTACAATACCACTAATCCGTCTATGTCTCAAAGAGAACAGAGATGAGAAAGACATATATATATATATATATATATATATATATATACACATATATATATATAAGCAGTCAAAGACTGGAAATCAAGAGGACACCCACCTGTTAGGGAATGGCTAAACAAATTACAAGATAGAAATGTAACAAAAGGGTATTGGGCTATAAGAAATGATGAAAAAGGACGGCTTCTGAGAAATACAGGAAGACTTGAATGAATTGATACAGACTAAGAGAAGCAGAAGTAGGAGAACAATTTATACAATAACACCGAGACTGTAAAAGGAAACAACTTTGAAAGACTTCGGAACTTTGGTGAATTGAATAACCAGTGAGGATTCCAAGGGTCCAGTGATGAAACATGTTAGCCATCTTCTGACAGGGAGATGACAGACTCAAGATACAGAAATAGATATATAGAGAGATATGTATATTTTGTTAGACAGGGCTAGTGTGGGAATTGATTTCACTTGAACGGCTGGAACTCTATTAACAGCTCCCCCAACATTGCAGCAGTGTGACTTCTTTCTCACAGTCACTCCAACATCTGACATTTTCTAATCTGTTGGGTGTGAGGTAGAACTTCACAAATGTCTATCTGTTACAAAAGGTTTTTTCTTTTTTTTCAGTGAGAGACAGAGGGCCTGGGAATAGGGGAGCCAAAAGAAAGAAAAGAGGGCCACTGAAGGAATTTTTAAATGCAAACAGAAGGCCAGAAAGAATCACCCACAAGTCAGCTTTGAAAGTGACATGCTGTCAAGGAAGCTGTACAAAATAGAGATTCACAGTTTCATCTAGGGCTTTTTTTCCTGTCATACTCTGTATATGGAAATGTCTATTTTATTTTGTTTAAATCCAAAATAAAACAATTGAGATCAAATGAAATAAAGTGTCAGCCTCTGACCTGGCCTGGCAGAAACGTAGGCAAGTCATTTCTTCCCCAATTTGAGAACTCATTTCCTCCCCAGTCTGAGGATTTTAGGGCACTGCCATTATTGTTTCCCTTAAGCCAGCACTTGCTGAAAACACGAAGAACCTCCTCTTCTTCTTCTAACGGGGGTATATAAGAGGAGCTATGGTAAGAGGGAAGCAGTGGCAAAGAGATGAAAAAGGACCAGGTCAGGAGTCTGACAAATCCCGCCTGGGATGCTCACTACCTATGTGACCCTTGGCAAGTGACTTCTCTGAGCCTCAGTTTCCTCATTTTATAAAAAAGAAGGGATTGAGTGAGAGGACTTTCAAGGCTCCTCCTTCCTGCTCTAAGCCTACGCTCTTTGAAGACTGTCAGTCAGGAGATTCAAACCCAAACCTTCAGACTCTAAATCCATATTCTTGTCTCACTACACCAACCTTCCTTCCTCACAGAACAGATCACACTGGAAAGCATTTTATCGGCGCGGAGATGCCCTTCTCAAAGTGGCTTCGTATTCACTTCCCAGCCAGCCAACAGGAAGCCCCTCTGGAGCTACCGACAATTAAAACCGGCATCGGCCACCCCACTGCTGTCCAGACGTCCCATCTCCCATCACACACGGCACCGTATTCACATCATCCATCCGCTCACAAGCCATTCCCTCATTTTCTCCCTACCACTTTCTCTCCATTTCAAGCTCAGCTCCCAAACCCCCCATTGCAATGCCCCGGATCTGAAGCTCTTGTTTTCCCTCACAGATTATAGGCACATCTGGGGGACCATGCATTTTTTTGTTTTTTTTTTTCAAATATTGAGGTTTCATTTTGTGTCGTCTTTGAAAAATGAGCTATCCTACCCATGGCTTCCATCCCTCACCCCTGACCTGCGTGG
>JAJPUD010031499.1:491-12494 GCA_023553655.1 Myrmecobius fasciatus | reverse complement strand
GAAATTATTGAGTATATATATGATTTGCTGTTTCACCAATTCATTCTTTTGGATGAGATTATTTAGTTTCCAATTACTTTTTGGTGTATTTTTCCCTGGCCTTTTATTGAATGTGATTTTTATTGCAACAAAATCTGAAAAAAATTCATTTGATATTTCTGCCTTTCTGCATTTGATTTCAATATCTTTATGTCCTAATATGTGGTCATTTTTTGTATAGGTTCTATGAACTGCCAAGAAGAAAGTGTAATCCTTTCTTTCTCCATTCAATTTTCTCCAAAATTCTATCATTTTTCTTATTTATTTTGTGGTTTGATTTACATAGTTCTGAGGGAGCAAGGTTGAGATCTCCCACTATTATACTTTTTGCTCTTTGTTTCTTCTTGCAGCTCTCTTAACTTCTCCTTCAGGAATTTCCATGCTATACCACTTGGTGCATATATGTTTAATATTGATATTGCTTCATTATCTATGGTACCCTTTAGCAAGATATAATTTCCTTCCTTATCTCTTTTAATTAGATCAATTTTTGCTTTTGCTTGATCTAACATGAGGATGGCTACACTTTCTTTTTTGCTTCACCTGAAGCATAATCAATTCTGCTCCAGTCTTTTATCTTTACTCTGTATATATTGCTCTGTTTTAAATTTGTTTCTTGTAAACAACATATTGTAGTATTCTGGCTTTTAATTCAGTTTGCTATCCACTTCTGCTTTATGAGAGAGTTCACTCCATTAACATTTATGGTACTATTAATTCTGTATTTCCTGACATCTTATTACCCCCAAATTATACTTTTTTTTCCTTTTCCCCTTTCCCTCCTCCTCAGTATTTTACTTATGAGCAATACTTGCCTCAAGCAGCTCTCCCCCTTTAGAGTACCTCCCTTTTCTTATATCTTTACCCTACTATTTCTGTTTTCCCTTTTATTTAACCTATGCCTTTGCTTTTCCCCTTTATCCTCCCACTAAGGTGAGAGAAGTTTCTCAGTGAACCTAAATATATCTAATATTTTCCCTGTGAGCCAAATCTGATGAGAATAATAATCACCCAATGTTCATCCCCCTCCTTTCTTTCCCTCAATTATAATAGGTTTTCTTTACCTCTTCCTGAGGTGTAATTTCTCTCATTTTACCTCCACTTTCCCATTTTTTCAGTACATTACCCCTTTTTTGTATTATAACAGTAATATCAAATTATGCATGAACTCTCTATGTATACCCATAATAGAAATACAGTTCTCAAAAGTTCTTTTCTTTTTACCTTTTTATTCTTCTCTTGAGTTCTAAACTTGGAGGTCAATATTTTTTTTTTGTTTACCTCTGGTCTTTTCATCAGAAATAAATGAAATTTACCTGTTTCATTGAATGTCCATCTTCTTCCCTGAATGAATATGCTTAGTTTATCATAGTAGTTTATTCTTGGTTGCATTCCAAGTTTTCTTTTTCTTTTTTTTTTCTTTTCTTTCTTTTTTTTTTGCCTTTCAGAATATTAGATTCCAGACCCCTCAATCCTTTAAGGTGGAAGCTGCTAGGTCCTGGGTAATCCTTATTGTGTCTTCTTAGTATTTGAATTGTTCTTTTATGGCTGCTTATAATTTTTTTTTGTCCTTTATCCAATAGTTCTGAAATTTAGCCATAATATTCTGTGGAGTTTTAATTTTGGGGTCTCTTTTAGGAGGAGTTAGGTAAATTCTTTCAATAGCTATTTTACCTTCTGATTCTATAACATCTGGGCAATTCTCTTTGATGATTTCCTGAAAAAAAAGTGTTTATGCTCTTTTTTTCATCATATTTTTCAGGAAGTCCCAATAATCCTTAGATTGTCTCTACTGGATCTATTTTCCAGGTCAGTTGTTTTCCCAATAAGGTAATTTAATTTTGTTTCTATTTTTATTTTTTTTAATTTTTGCTTGATGATTCTTTATGTCTCATTGAATTATTCATTTTCATTTGTTCAGTTCTCATTTTTAGTAAATTATTTTCTTCATTTACTTTTTTTTTTTACTTCTTTTTGTATTTGTCTGATTGGATTTTTAAATGAGTTGTTTTATTCTATGGAATTTTTTCCATTTCACAAATTCTGTTTTTTCTGGTAATTGTTTTTTTTTTCCATTTTGTCAAATCTATCTTTTAAAGAGTTATATGCTTTTTTTCATTTCACTAAGTTTATTTTGTGCTGCCTTTTACAAACCCTTTTGTAAAGTTTTCATTTCCTTTCCCCTTTTTTTCTTTCATCTCTCTTTTAAGATCCTTTTAAATTTCTTCTAGGAGAGCTTTGTGTGATGGGGAGCAATTTGGGGCAAATTTGACTTTTGGGGCTTCATCTGGAGACAATCTGCTTTTACTCTCCTCAGGGTTTAAAATCTGTTCTCTTTCACCATAAACACTATCTCTCATCAGAGTTCTCTTTGCTTTCTTATTCATTAAAAAATGAAAAATGAGATATATTGGCAATGGGAGTTGTCCAAGCTTCCTCTACAAGTGGTAACATCTGCACTGGGTCAATGCTAGCTGTACTGAGTCAGTCTTTACTGACTTCTGGTGCTGGGTGGGCATAGCCAGGTCGGGTGTTATTCTGACATTTTGGGGTTCACTATTACCTTTTGTGCTTGTGTTGTATGTTTTATAACTTCTCTGCTGATCTATTGGCTTGCAGCCAGGGCAGAGTAGCCAATACTGGTATAGATTCTTCCCGGTATATTCTCCAGTGCTCAGAGCCCCAACTACCCCAGGACTGCACAGCCTGTGTTGGCATCTGTACTCATCTTGCTTGTAATTGGCCTGCCTCCCTCTGTGCCTGATTGAAACAGACTTTTTCTGGTGATCTTTGAAATTATCGTCTGCTGGTAATTTGTTACATTCCCAATATTTGTGGATTCTACCAGTCCATATAGTCTAATCTATTTATTTATTTATTTATTTATTTTTGCTGAGACAGTTGGGGTTAAGTGACTTGCCCAGGGTCACACAGCTAAGCAATGTTAAGTGTCTGACCCCAGATTTGAACTCAGGTCATCCTGACTTCAGGGCTGGTGCTCTATCCACTGCACTATGTAGCTGCCCCTCCAGATCTAATTTAGAGGCTGGATTTGGTAATTAGTCTGAGGGTAGTGGAAGATCAGAAAAATGCGTGTGTCCTCTCTGTCATCTTGGCTATACCCTCCTAAGTTAGATCTTATTGTAAGTCCTTTGCCAGTTTTACAATGCTCCTCATTACAGATACAACTCCAAAAAGAAAGAAAGAAAAAAAGAAAGATGTATGCAAATCCTACTTTATTAAGCAGGTATTCATTTACCCACCTCGGTTTTATTGATGGCTGGTATTTGGATGTGGTACCTATTGAGTTTTCTTACAGCAATAGTTGCTCATCTCTCAGATCAACTGAATTTCGTGTGATCCATGATTATGTATATTACATTTATTGATAATAGATGAAATCATTTTTGTAAGTAAGTAAGTGTGTTTGATGGAATATAAACTTAGGTCTTTCTTCCTGCAAGTCAAATTCTCTATCAACTTCATTATCACATTCTTTTATTAGACACAAAGATCCATCATACATGTTACATAATTGCTATTTTATCTGAATTTATTTTGGCATAATTTCAAAAAGCCTGATTATTTTTTATTCATTTAGTTTTCTCATTATCAGAAGAAAATATAAGGACACAGAGGAATACTAACAACCACAAAAATAGTAACATTCCATTGATGTCCCTGACAAAATAGTAAATATGAGATAGTCATTGTTTTTCTACCAGAAATTTGCTAAAGGTGGTGCCATTTTTGATCCTACTTTCCCATGATTGTGAAGACAATGAGGAATATCTACATTTTTGTCTTATTCAAATAGCTAATTAAATAAAACAGATCTTTTATTAAACTGTTACCTAGTTTGTGATTGAAGTTAGATTATCTTTTTGAAAAATACTTGCTAATTTCATGATGCAGATCTACAGGGCAGGACATGGAATAGATCAGAGCTTTCTCTTTCTCTCAACCACATCCCTACTTTAGAAATAGGCTGCATATCTTTTCAATTCAAGAGAGTTTAGCACTATGTAATGAGTTGTTTATTTGTATCTGGCTTCTAATTCAGTTACATAGTAGACATTTAAGAAGATAAAGTCCATAATGGCTTTATTTACATGTTAACAAAGCATCTAATGCATTCAATCAGTTGGGGGTGGGGTTGGGAAGAGAAATCAACTCTAACAGTTACTTGACATCCATGCTACAGACAAAACAAACCATCTGATTTGTTTTATTTTCTTAATGTTGAAGGGACATTAAACACACTAAGACAGCTTGATTTGAATAGACACAAAATATGCAAGGAGTTGTTAAATTAAATGAACTATTTCCAGTTAATTGCCTCCTTTTTAATACTTGACCTGTCTCAAATACTTTTATCTTTTATGCAAGTGATTGTTAAGGAAATTAATAATTCAACACCAGAAACAGGAGGGTATAGTGGATAGAGAGCTCTTCTTGCAGTCAGTAAGACCTGTGTGCCAGGCCTGGCTCTTACTGATTCTGCCCCTCTCACCCTGGGCAGGTCACTTAGCTTCACAATGACTCAGGCAACTCTTAAATGGTATAATTTGTAAAGAAATTGCCAAACAAAATTGGTTGAAAATGTTCCTCTTTGGAAGTTCCCTTTATAGATGAAGTCCCAGACCCAGATCTAAAAGTAAAGAGAAAAACAAAATAAAACAAAAATAAACACCTATCAAGTAAAATTTTCTCCTAAAGCCTTAGTATGATATCTCATCATAGAATGAAGATAAATCTGGAGACGATGACAGACACATCAGAGAAATTAAAATTAGAAGGCACACCAGAGATTATATAGTCTAAAGTCATTATTTTTACAGATGAAAGAAATGAAGCCCAGAGATGTTATTTAAACTGGTGATTTTGCCCATTATCCAAAGACCAGTCTAGCTGAGTTCAGAGAATCTTAGCATGTTTCCCTCCAGAGTGATGATGGGAGTATCTTTCAAAATCTATCAATCAACTCAGAAGCTGACACAATGAAGAAAGTTGCTTTAACATTAAACAAGAAAGACTGCAGAACAATCAATAATAATAAGAATGATAATAATAGCCAGTATTTATAAAATTCTTTAATGTTTTAAAGGCACTTAAAAATGTTAGCTCACAACAACCCTGAGAGATAAGTGCTATTTTTTATCATTGTTTATCATTTTCATAGTATTATATTATGATTTAATTTTATAATATAATATAATATTATAATTTTATTAAATTTATAAAATTTAAAAAATACAAACCATAATCTGAACCTTCAGCCAGTAGAAAATGCCTTACAGTAGAAAATGGCGAGTCTTGGCTTATTATGGATGGCTATTGATCAATCAAGATGGTAGTTACTGAAATTGTAGTGGCTATGGCAATTTCTTAGAATAATACAACAAAGAAATTTGTCACATCCTTTGACTCAGCCAATTCTTGTGTATAACCAGTATATATGCAAAATGAACATGAGATACTTATCTCCCTTCCATTCTCCTTTCTACATACATTTAATGTTTTTTATCATTTTTTCTCATATTATAATTCCTTTATCTAAATATGTTCTCTGATCAAAAGTCTTCAGAAATGCGGTTTGAATTTCTATTCTACTAATTTATTTCTTACACTATTAACTATCTACATGTTGTATTTCTCTTGGGAAACAAGTTCCTCAAAGAATGAAATGAGGCCAACTTGCTTCTGTTACTTCATCACCAAGTACAATGTGTGCCTGGTACAATGGTACACAGTAGGTAGTTAATAAACATTTATTTAATCAAATTAAGCTGATTTTGCTCATGATTTCATGGCAAATTGATCAATTCATTTAGATTGATTTGGCTGAATGGGTCTATTGCTTTCATGTCCTGTGAGTGCATGCCTTTGGTATCCATCTCTTTGCCTTGATGTTTATCTAAAAGGAAAATACATTCTACTGACAAAATAATTAACCTTAATTCCTATCAAACTTTTTATATCTCTCAATTTTAATTGTTTAATAATATCCCATTGTATTTTTTTCTCACATGGATTGGCACATAGCTTATTCTTGAGGATGACTAGCAGTTTCCAGTAGCTTCTTAATAAAGTAAAGCATTTTGATTCAATTTGTTTCTTCTATATTGAGGTTGAGGAATAGCATGAATGACCCAATTTTTTTTCTATTTATTATTCTATTTTTGTCACTGCCTTTCTATCTATCTCTGTCTCTCTCTATTATTCTGTCTCTATCTCTAACTCTGTCCTTGTCCATCTATCTGTCTCTTTCTCATCCTCTAAATAAAATTTTGTGAATTGTGGAGAACCAATAGGAGAGATGACTCCCACTACCTCTTACAACTCATTTATTGGGAGAAAAGCAGTGTATTAATCAGAACTCTAAGTTCCTCATTGTTCTTCAACACAAAAAATCCGCAACATCTCTTCCAACCCCACTAGGTAGCCTGTGAGCAACAGGAAGCCAGTAAAAATGGTCTATCATATCTAAACTTTTCCAGAAGCCTCGAAGAGAAGGAAACTGCATGGCATTTTGGCAGCTGATATCTACGATGGTCAAGGGCAAGGTATAAAGCAGCAGTTTCTTCAATTGACTCTGGTGAGGGATGCAAGAGAACTTGGCTTTTCTTGTGTGTTTGCTGATAATCGTTCTGAAAAATGCTTTGAATCAAAATGCTCAGTGACTGGGCATTCGGTGCAATCTGTCTTGCAAGTAATATCTGTTTTTGTTGAAACTCATTAGATTTTAATTAAAAAAATAAAGATGTGATATTTTATTTCTTCTTGTATAAAACCTTTAATGTGGCAAAGGATCATATTAGTCTAATGATGGTGGGGTCTACATAGATGAAAAACACCTTAAGATTCAAGGCCAGATTTAGTAATAATAGAATTAATTTATTTACACACGTAGGTGGGGAAGGGGTACAGGAGACGGAACTTATTTTGTTCTCTGGGGTTACACTAGGAAGTCACATCAAGAAATTTCAGGTTTGGAGTTCTGAAAACATCAACATTGATTTCTTACCCTGTCCTCTAAAGGATTAGGTATTTAGATTTTTTTCCTGAGCCTAAAGTAGAATAATACTTTGTGTCTGAAACACAGAGGGTACTCAATTGCTAAAGCAAAGTTTCAATGATTTATTTTGTTTTTCTTCTGTTAGTTATTCATTCTTGTACTGCATACAACAGTTCCACAATGTATCTCTGGGTTATATGCAGGGTCTTTGGTGTCTCCTAGATTTTTAATGCCTTTTCTCCTTTTACTATGAGAAAGTAAGTTACTAAATTGTATTCTGGGAATTATTATTATTATTGTTAATTTTTTTTACAAATTTCTTCACTAGTCATGCAAACATATATTTTAGTATTTATTAATGGAAGGTAGCATACCATGCTATTATTTAAAGAGCATGTGCTGTGAGCAAGACATGTTTCATATATGTGGCCAAAGGCAGTGAAGCAAAAATGTAGTTGATACTGGTGCAAAATAATATATTGAATATGTTAGCATTATGTGCAAAACTCTTACCTAAGTCAAAGTGTTAAAGAGCAGATTGCAGTCCTCATGAAAGCAAAGAATTTGTCCCTTCTCTCCCTGCTTTTCCCCAAAACACATAAATATATTCCAGCCCCTCAATACAATTTAGAAAATGTTAAAATACATACAGAACAATGAAAGAGAAACTCCAGGCTGTCTTTATTTTTAAAATTGCATCCTTGCAGATAATTAAAATTCCTGAAGAGAAATCATCATGTTTCACATGTAGGAATGCTCTTGCATCTCCCCATCAATATTCCTTTCTATTTAGTGAAAAGTTTCTTTAAGATATCAAGGCTGCCCAAAGATAGACCTGTCAGAATTAGGTAGTTGAAGACTTTTCTCTATATCCATCCTTAAAAACCATTTAAAAAAGTTAAATGCAATAACCTTGTTCTGATCTTGGGTTCATCACTGCAAAGCCATTCATAGACAGCAATAATTGAAAGGTATGAATTTTTATATAGATTTAGCTGTTCAAGTATTTTTCCTTAGGCAAAGCCAAAGGCTAAACCTGTGCCACATGTGCTGCTTGCAGAACTGGAGGCTGTTGTTAGGTTGCCCTCAAAATGAACAAAGAAATCATGATTTCTTTCTTGGGATAATTCATGTGACATCATTCCCCCTCTGCAATTGTCATTCCCCCCTGCCCATGAAGGTAATTGTAAAACTTTCTGTTATTTCTCAACTTTATAAAATGTAGTTATATATTCAAATTTAAATACTTTCACAGATTCTTTGATGACTTCTTTTTTTCTTTGTATAAATGCTATAATTTTATTTAGCATCTAAGAGGGGATCTACAATGAAATGCTGCTTTTGCAGAATTAAATTCTGCACATAACAACTACTATGAAGATAGCAAACATTCTGTGGATTGATTGTAAGGTGACCAACATATTAGATGCCTGTCTTAAAGGAAAATATATTTAACAGAAGGCTTACAAATATTTCAGGGCCAGTTATTTGGAGATTGAACTATGGAAATGGTAGTAGACTTCACATAACAGAACTAATACAGCAAATGAGCATTGTGTTTTGGTATTTTTTTATTCATTGATTTTGTAGGCTGGATGGTTCTCTCTTGGAAGGGTATTGATATAAACAAAAACCAGATCAGGACTTCTATCTTTAAGGTGCTGATTCAGGTACCATTAATAATTTTGTAATTGACTGAAACAACATCTATCTTCTTCTAAATTATGACTCTACAAAAACTTATGCACCAATATTATATGAATCACAATATTATACTTCAAAACCTCTTACAAACCATAATTAACCTTTCTAAAAATATCAGTCCTCCTTTGATTTTCTTGTGTATTTGATTCATTTTAAAAGAATATTTGTTTATTTTTTTTCTATTTTGTGGTTTAGATTAATAGACTTTAAACTTGTATAATAAACTCTCTGTAATAAATTAAAACTATGTAATATGCATTCTCTATAATTAGTGCTTTCATAATATAGAGATGTCTGAAAAAATGCACCTAAAATTTAACTGGAAATAGTAAATATTATCTTAAAGGGGTAAAAAACCAGATGCCCAGTATAATTTTGATAAGTTACAAAAATCTTCAAACCCTTTCAAGTCACAATAATTGCAACATTCCTTTAATGAAAAACATGTTTCATCTCATAAGCTTTTCCTATCATCTAATATAAAACCAATGTAGAAGCTCATATTTAAATTATTTATATATGTTATTTCTTAACCACCAGAATATTGTTTTTGTGATATTTATTATTGCTTCTTATCCAAGAGATAATTTGACAAGAAATTAACTAAAAAAGAATATCATTGTATTCAAGAATGATCATTCTTGAAAATAAAAGAATGTAAAGTCTCCATAATTTGATTCTTTATATTCACTTTTTAAAAGCCAGCAATTCTTGATTTATTTTTAGTTTCAAAGGGAAATAATATAGTCTATTATTATGTAGGTTTACCAGATTAGTATTTGACAAAATCTCTTATATATGTCCTTAAGTACTGATTAAATAAACAAGGGGTAGATGAGAGTATAATTAATCAGATTTGGAACAGATTTGATTCCCAGATAGAAAATAAAATTAGTTATTGATATTATTGATTTCAATTTGGAGAGGAATTTCTAGTGAAATAACTAAGGGACAATTTTAAATTTTTGTTAATGAATTGGATAAAGGAATGGAAGCCATGTTTATGAAATTAGTAAATGATACACATTTGGGAAGTATTAAAATACACAATTCAAAACGTTACAGAACTTTATACCAAATATAAAATGTTAAAATGCACTAGTAGTGAATATAGCATACTAGATTTGGAAGTTAGAAAAATGATGTTCATAAGCATTAAGTGTTAAACATGCAGATAAATGATAGGAAAACATAGGGTTTCAGCTGATTTCAAACTCAATATTTTTATTTTTGCCTCAGATGTGTATTTAATTTTATCAGTATAAGTGAATTACTGGTATGGACAGTTCCTTTGCTAATGAAAAATTGAATTTGTACTTATTAAATTCTAGTTTTAGAGTAATTCCTGATATACTAAGAGGCTGATTTCTTCACAGTAATATAGATAGCTCTTGCAGGAAGCAGGAATAGGAATTGTACCTTGGTCGTTTTCACTTTTTTGGTAAATCACATTTTTTTTTAAAGCTTTTTATTTAACAGAATTTCAGAATTGCAATACAATTTTAATTGTTCATAAATTAGAAAAAAAGTTACAAACATTTATTTATTACAATTGGTGTATTTTTATATACCTACACACAGAGGTAAAAACACTTCATCTAATTTTACATCAATAAAAACAAAATGAAACATAAACAAACTTTACTACTTGTTTAAAAGAAGCTGTAGTTAAATAATGCCATTATTGTAAGTAATAATAACAGTGCTCTTTCCCATGGATATATCTAAAACGGTTGTAAATTTAACTAATGACAGATATTTAAATTCCCATGCTAAGTGGAATTCATGATACTGTAAAAATATTCATCAAAATGTGTCTAAAAGCCAAATAATTAGGTTTTCATATAATTAGGGAGAAATTCAAAAATTAATAATTAAGTTGCATTACAAGAAAAGCTCTGGGGACAGCTAGGTGGTACAGAGGATAGAGCACCAGCCCTGAAGTCAGGAGGACCTGAGTTCAAATCTAGCCTCAGACATTTAACACTTCCTAGCTGTGTGACCCTGGGTAAATCACTTAACCCCAATTG
The DNA here is from genome assembly GCA_023553655.1 of Myrmecobius fasciatus. Classification (NCBI taxonomy): domain Eukaryota; kingdom Metazoa; phylum Chordata; class Mammalia; order Dasyuromorphia; family Myrmecobiidae; genus Myrmecobius; species Myrmecobius fasciatus. The sequence continues at coordinate 1,703 of JAJPUD010031499.1, read as the reverse complement.
CCTCAGCAAATAAATAAATAAATAAATAAAAACTGTCATTTTAACCATATAATACTGAAAAAAATCAAACTTTTTGTTCACTGGAAAATTTGAAGATTGACATTTGACAGATGGCTAGTCAGATTTAAGCCACTTACTACATCTATCACACTTTCTTCCTAGTCATAACACAACCTAAATAAAAAATAAAAAAAAAAAACATGTTAGGGATTTACAGATTTGAATTTAATTTGTTTGAAATTTGGTCATATATTTTTGAGATGTGATCTAGAATTTGTTTTGTGAAATATATTCTATTGTCAATCTAAAATTAACATTTCTCATTGAAAGTGAAAGTTCCAAAGAATAATGTATATTTTCTTACACCATTTGTTTATTTTTTTTTTGTAAAGGGCAAGTCAATAGGGCTAATTCTTCAAAACATACCATATGTTCCAGTTGAGAAAAGTTTTTATTATGGTCAATCTTTAATAGCTGAATCTTGGGATTTTTTGGTATTTACATAGATTTGTAGTTTAAGTGACCAAATTTTAAAACAAGTGGAGTTGAGAACAAAGAGATGCAATGGAAACAGGCACAAGATGGTTGGCAAGTTAGATAAAACTCTAAGTTTTAGAATATTATTTTGGTCACTTTCCCAAAAAATAGCAATTATTCTGCTAAATTATAGCTCTGACTTATTCTTCAATGAGTCAACTATTTAACCATAAAAATTAATTTCAGTATTGACAAAAAATCCATCTTCAGGTTTATTTTTTGTTTTTTAAAGGCTCAAAAATTTTCTATTTATTTATTTATTTTTCCTTTAAAAATGTATTTTATTTGAAAAAACAGAGTAAGAAAAAAAAAGAAAAACAGAAAAGGAAACAAAACAAGAGAAAACCAAAGACATTGTCACATGCCCAGTAGAATCTAAGGGAGGATTCAAAATATATAACAAAAAATTGCCAGATGAAGAAAGTACATATATGTATATATATATATATATATATATATATATATATACATATGTGTGTGTGTGTAGAAAAAATTATTTATTTAAGAATGTTCATTTTTTCCTTTACTTTCTGGTAAATTGTTCTTTGGTTCTCTGCTGTGCACCTTATTTACTATATTCTTTTTCCCCCTCTCATCCTCTCTACCACACCCAAGCAAGCTACAGTTAAGAAAAGATATATAGATAGATAGATAGATAGATAGATAGATAGATAG
>JAJPUD010031498.1:0-12495 GCA_023553655.1 Myrmecobius fasciatus | reverse complement strand
TTTCTTTCTCTGTTTTCACCCTACCTGGTTTAGCTATCAGCACCATATTGGTCTCATAGAAGGAATTTGGCAGTATACCTTCTGTCCCTATTTTCTCAAATAGTTTGTATAGTATTGGAATTAATTGTTCTTCGAATGTTTGATAGAATTCACATGTAAATCCATCTGGCCCTGGAGATTTTTTTCTTAGGGAGTTGGTTAATAGCTTGTTCTATTTCTTTTTCTAATATGGGGCTATTTAAATAATTTATATCCTCTTCTGTTAACTTGGGCAATCTATATTTTTGTAGATATTGCTCCATTTCATTTAGATTATCAAACTTACTGGCATAAAGTTGGGCAAAGTAACTCCTAATTATTGCTCTAATTTCCTCTTCATTGGAGGAAAGTTCTCCCTTATCATTCTTGAGACTAACAATTTGATTTTCCTCTTTCCTTTTTCTTATCAAATTCACTAAAGGCTTATCTATTTGGTTGGTTTTTTCATAGAACCAACTCTTAGTTTTATTTATTAACTCAATAATTTTCTTATTTTCAATTTTATTAATTTCTCCTTTTATTTTTAGAATTTCCAATTTGGTATTTGATTGAGGGTTTTTAATTTGTTTTTTTTCTAGTTTTTTTTAAAATAATAAGCCCAATTCATTGATGTTTTCTTTCTCTATTTTATGCAAATAAGCATCTAGAGATATAAAATTGCCCCTTATAACCGCTTTGGCTGTATCCCACAAATTTTGGTATGCTGTCTCCTTATTGTCATTCTCCTGGATGAAATTATTGATTGTGTCTATGATTTGCTCTTTTACCCATTCATTCTTCAGGATTAGATTATTTAATTTCCAATTAACTTTTGGCCTATTTTCTCCTGGCCTTATATTGCAGGTGATTTTTCTTGCATCATGATCTGAAAAAGATGCATTTACTATTTCTGCCTTTCTGCATTTGATTTTGAGGTTTTTATGCCCTAACACATGGTCAATTTTTGTATAAGTTCCATGGACTGCTGAGAAAGAAGTAAACTCCCTACTGTCTCCGTTCAATTTTCTCCATAGAGCTATCATATCTAACTTTTCTAACAATTGGTTTATCTCCCTAGTTTCTTTTTTGTTTAATTTGTGGTTTGATGTATCTAATTCTGAGACAGCAAGGTTGAGATCCCCCACTAGTATAGTTTGGCTATCTATTTCTTCTTTCATCTTTCTTAATTTCTCCCCTAGGAATCTGGATGCTATTGCTCTTGGTGCATATATATTTAGTATTGATATTGCTACATTATCTATGGTACCCTTTAATAAAATATAGTTTCCTTCCTTATTTCTTTTGATTAGATCTATCTTGGCTTTTACTTGATCTGAGATAAGGATTGCTACCCCTGCTTTTTTTTGTTCACCTGAAGCATAATAGGTCCTGCTCCAGCCTTTTACCTTCATCCTATGTGTCACTATGTTTTAGATGTGTTTCTTGTAGACAACATATTGTGGGATTCTGGTTTTTAATCCAGTCTACTATCTGCTTCCGCTTAATGGGATAGCTCATCCCATTCACACTCACAGGTAGAATAACTAATTCTTTATTTCCTGCCATCTTATTTACCCAAATTATGTTTTTCCCTTTCCTTTACCCTTTCTCCCTTCCCCCCTCCTCAGTACTTTGCTTTTGATGACCCCCTCCCCCAAACAATCTAGCACCCTTTGGATCCCCTCTCCCTTTTTTTACTGCTTTCTCCTGATTCTTCTATTTTACCTTCTATTATGTTTTCCCTTCCTTTTCCTCCTTTCCCTCCTACTTCCCTCTAGCAACGGACAAGTTTGTATGTAAAATCAAGTGACTGATATATACTTTTAGAGCCCATCTTGATGAGAGTAAGATTTACACAATGCTCATCTCCCTCCACTCTTTCTCTCAATTATATTAGGTTTTCTTTGCCTCTTCAAGAGATTTTACCTTGTTTTTACCTCCTTTTTTTAGATCTTATTTTACCATTTTTTCCCTCTTTTCCCCCAGTATGATAACCTTTCCCCCTCTAGTTTTCTTTTTCATATTATCAAAGTAATATCTAGTTAATTATATCCCCAAACTTTAAGTATCCCCATAGCAGAATTAAAGTTCTCAAGAGTCCTTTCCTTTTTACCTTTTTATGCTTCTCTTGAGTTCTGTGTTTGGAGGTTGAATTTTTTGTTCAGAGCTGGTCTTTTCATTAGAAATAGGTGAAATTCATTTATATCATTAAAGGACCATCTTCTTCCCTGGAAGCTAATGCTCATTCTAGCTGGATAGGTTATTCTAGGCTGTAATCCAAGTTCCTTTGCCTTTCAGAATATCTGGTTCCAGGCCCTTCAATCCTTCAATGTGGAGGCTGACAAATCGTGTGTGATTCTAATTATTGATCCTCGGTATTTGAATTGTTTCTTTCTAGCTGCTAGCAGAATCTTTTCGTTGGTGCTATAGTCCTGAAATTTAGCCACGATATTCCTTGGGGTTTTAATTTTGGGGTCTCTTTCAGGAGGTGATCAGGGAATTCTTTCAATGGTGATTTTGCCCTTTGATTCTACAATCTCAGGGCAGTTTTCTTTCAGGATTTCCTGGAAGATAGTGTTTAGATTCTTTTTTTCATCATGGCTTACAGGAAGTCCAATAATCCTTAGATTGTCTCTCCTATATCTATTTTACAAGTCAGTTGTTTTTCCTAGGAGATATTTCATATTTTCTTCTAATTTTTCATTTTTTTTTGTTTTTTTGACTGATTCTTGAAGTCTTATTGAGTCATTCACTTGCATTTGTTCAATTCTTATTTTTAAAGTGTTGTTTTCTTCAGTTACCTTTTTAAGCTCCTTTTGTAACTGGCCAATTGAATTTTTTTGTTCATTGCACCCTTTTTCCACTTCACTAATTTTATTTTTCAATAAATTGGTGTCTTTTTCATATCTCTTTTGCAGGGCATCATATCCTTCTTGCAAGATATTGTATCTTTCTTGCACTGATTTCAATTTATTTTCCCATTTATGCTCCAGCTCTCTTTTGAGGTTCTTTATGCAATCTTCCAGAAAGACCTTTTGAAAAGGGTACCAGTCATGGTCCTTAATAACTTCCTCTGGAGTTTTGTCTAAAGGAACCTCAGGATCTTGGGTCAGCCCTTCTTTCTCTCAATAGAAGCTGTCTATAGTGAGAGCTCTCTTTTGGTTCATCATTTTTTTTTAGACAGTGTGGATGTCTCTTTAAGGCTCGAAAAAACAGCGGCTGAAGGACTTTGCCCTGGGGCAATTCGTCGAATTAACTTAAGGTGCTGGGCTGGTTGGGGCTAGGACTAAGTCCAGAATTACTCCTTAAAAAAAGGCAAATCTGCCAGAACACCTGTCCCCAATCAGGGCAGAGTATCCCGAGTGCCTCAGATAAACTCCAGGTGTTTGGAGTTTGGAGTTTGGAGTTTGGAGTTTCTGCTACACTGAGCTGAGTCCCACCCTCACTTCCGGCCTGCACCGAGACCACTGTTTATTCCTCTGTCTGAGTTAAACAAACCTGATATGAAGTTCTTCAGAGAAATCCGAAAGCAGTGTCCAAATTTTTCTGGATTCGTTGACTTGAAGATCAGTTCAGAGGCTTATTTTATTGTTGATTTGAGAGAAGATTGAAGGAGGATGCAGAGGGTCACGTTTTCATTCTGCCATCTTGCCTCCGCCCCTATTTCTTCTTTAACCTATAAAAAGTTCTAAAGGACCTACAATTTCCATTTATGATTTCTTTAAATTTGAGATGTAGATTCTTGAAATATGATGTCATGGCTTTTAAATAATTTTTATATTATTTCTTTTCATCTATTTTCCATCTCAGTTGTTTTTGCAATGAGATAACTTATTTTTTCACCTTTTTTTTTAAACTTTGATATTTCTTATCTTATGGAATGTGTTTTTTTTAACCATACCAGCCTGAAAAAGCATGAATCATGGGACAATGCTTTCCCATATTCAGATGAGTATAGCCAAACATGACATAAAATTCAAAGTCAATAAAGAGACTGACAAAATAAGCAAAAAGCCACAACAAATTTGACAGAAAAAACAGTTGCAGAGAAGATCAATATATGAACTCAAAAGAAGACAGCAATGTGAAAAGAGTTATAAAAAAGCCTCAAAGAAAAATGCAAATTAGATTAACAAGAATTTCAAAAAGAGTTTAAAAAAAAGATAAGTAGTAAAGAAAAAATAATGAAAGAAATGAGAGTGATGCAAGGAAATTATGAAGACAGAATTAACAGCTTAGCAAAAGAAGCACACATTTTAAAAAAATGAATGAAGAATGCATATATATATATATGTATGTATACATACATATATATATATATATATATATAATTTTCCAAATGATTTTTTGAAGCACAGAAAAAAATTCAGGGGAAAGAATTTATTCAAAAGCAGAATTAATCAGTTGAAAAGGAGATATAAAAATGTGGTGAAAAATAATTTTCAAAAATTAGAATTGAGCAAGGGAAGCTAATAATGCCATGAAACATCAATAAGTAATAAAAACTAAGTAAAAAAGAATGAAAAAATGAAAAATTTCATTGGAAAAAATCTTACCTGGTGAATAGATCAAAGAGAGAAAATTTAAGGATCTGTACCTAAAATCTGTGATAAAAAAATAAAACTAAGGCATCATATTTTGAGAAATTATTAAAGAAAACTCCCCTAATATGTTAAATCTAAAGGATAAAATAAAAATTGAAAGAATCCACTAATTGCCTCATGAAAGTGATCCCAAAATAAAAGCACCTAGGAAAACTCCCAGTCAAATGCCTGAAGTGCCATATAAAAATGAAAATACTTCAAGCAGCTCAAAATAGGCAGTTCAAGTAAATTCAAGTATTGTGGAGCCACAGTCAGAATAACACAAGATTTAGCAACTTCAATGATGAGGAATGAAGGGCTTAAAATATAATATTCTGGAAGGCAAAGGTGCTAGGATTACAACAAAAAACAATCCACCTAGGGGCAGCTAGATGGCACAGTGGATAGAGCACCAGCCCTGAAGTGAGGAAGACCTGAGTTCAAATCTGGTCTCAGACACCTAACATTCTAACATTCCTTAGTTGTGTGACCCTGGGCAAGTCACTTAACCCCAATTGCCTCAGCAAAAAAACAAAAACAAAAAACAAAAAACAATCCACCCAGAAAAAAAATTAAGTATCTGCTTCAAGGTGGAAAATGAATATTTAATGAAATAAAGGATTTTCAAGAATTCCAAATGAAAATTTACAGAGCTGAATATGAATATAAAATTTGATTTTCAAACAGAAGATTCAAGGGAAGTATAAAAGAATATATGAAAGAATAATCATAAGGGACTCAGTGAAGTGAAACTCTATATTCCTATATGGGCATAGGATACATGTAAGTCTTAATAACTTTACATTTATTAGGTCAGTTGAAAATATTTTACATAGACAGTAATAATAGGCATGATTTGATTATACTAGGTTGTTCTCCGAAAGAAAAAAAAAAAACTAAAATGAATGCGTAAGGAAGAGTAGTGCATTAAGAAAAGGAGTAAAAAAAGAGTTAGGGTGAAGAAAATTTTCTCATGTAAAACAGGCACACAAGGAAATACTTTTAGAATGGAGCAGAAAATGGAGTAATGGTAAGGAATGCTTGAATCTCACTCTAATCAGAATTGGCTCAGAAGGAATAATATATAGACACTTATAGAAATGCAATTTACTCAATATGAAAATAGTAGAGGAAGAGCATAAGAAAAGACCATTAATAGAGGCAGAAAGAGACAGAGAGAGAAAGAGAAAGATAATAGGGAGAAAGACAGAGACAAAGATACAGAGACAAAAAGACAGAAAGAAGCAAAGACACAGACAGAGACAGACAGACACAAAGACAGAGAGATATACAAAAGAAAAAGAACAAGAAGAAAAAAAAACAGGATGAAGGGTAATATACAGTTAGTAATCATAACTGTGAATGTGAATTTGATGTGTTCACCCATAAAATGGAAGCAGAAGAATGGAGTAGAAACCAGAATCAACCACGTGACATTTACAAGAGGTACTTTAAATAGAAAACACACAGAGTCAGAATACAGGGCTGTACCAGAAGCAAACATGCTTCATCTATGCATGCACAGATCCATGCATAGGCAGAATGACAATTATGATCTCAGACAAAAGAAAAGAAAAACTAATGTAAATTAAAAGACATGATTATATAAATTATATTATGCTAAAAGTACCATAAACAAATTAATATAAACAAAATTATAACAAGTGTCTATGACTAAAACCTCATTTTTCAAATCTATACTGAGTTTAGTGCTAAGTCAAATTTATAAAAATAAGAGCCATTCCTTAACTGGTAAATGGTCAAAGGAAATGAACAGGGTTTTCAGAATGATGTAATCAAAGCTATCTGTATTCTCACTGAGACACTTTTTTTGCCATTTTTCAAGCTTGTCTTGGTTTGGAAAATTTTTTCGCCCCATCCTTTTGAGGGTTCTACTGCTCTAGAATTCATTTTGAGGCATTATTTAAACCTATTTTGGGAGAGAAATTTAGAACTCAGTTGAGTCCCTACCCTTTCTCCACCATCTTGACTTCATTCCCCAGAGGCATATTTAAGACAGTGCTTAGAAAGAAAAAAAAAAGTATGATTATGGTGATAAAAAGATAAGAGGACTCACTAAATAGTGAAGGGATAAATATGAAATAAGCTTCTTAAAAGTTTAGCAAAAAAATGAAGGAAAGAACATAGAATGGGAGGGCAAATACTTTTTTTCTTATTTCTTTGTTTTTTCAGTAGAGAAAAGAAATAGTTTTGTATATAAAATGAAGATAACCAGAAAAAAAGTCTGTTTGATTTTTATTTATTTGAAATTAACATGAATATTTTAATTTAATTGAAAACATGAATTTTTCTCAAATCTGCTTTTGTGGGTAATTGAGAAAAATGAAATTAAATAAATAAATATTTCTGTAGTATTTGATAATGCTATTTACTTTAATTTATTCATTTTTTTCCTCTTTCTGTGGTATACAACTCTATGCTCTCCTGTTTTTTCTGCTACTTGGTAAAGCTTCTTTTTTTATTTTGTTTCCCCAATTACATGTAAAAAAATAACATTTAAAAAAAAAGTTTGCAGTTTCAAATTCTTTCTTTTTCTTATCTCCATCTTAATCAATCTCTGCCCAAAATCTGATTACTTTCTTTTATTTATTTGTATGTTTATTTTGGGGAGGGAAAGAAAAAGAAAAAATGTGAACACACTATGTATTAATTTATATTCAGTCTCCATAGATCTTTTTCTGGATGCCAATGGCATTTTCTGAACAAAGTACATTGGGATTGCTTTGGATCTATGAACCTCTGAGAACAACCAAGTTTTTTTTCTTGATCATCACACATTCTTGCTGATATTTTGTACAATGTAATCCTAGTTTTATTTGTTTAATTAAGCATCAGTTCATGTAAATATTTCTAGGTCTTTTAAAATCAGCATGTTCATAATTTTTTATACAACAATTATATTTCATAACCTTCATATACCACAGGTTATTCAATCATTCCCCAATTGATGGGCATCTACTCATTTTCCAACTCTTTGTTACCACAAAAGAAAAAAAAATGCTACAGACATTTTTGCAAGTGATGAGATCAACCTTCAGAAAATGCTCATCCCCCTTCCTTCTTTCCCTGGACTATAATAAAATCTTTTGTTCATGTTATCTAATTTGTCCCATTATACTTCCCCTTTCCTCTTCTTCCAGTACAGGCCTTTTGTTCCATTTCTTAATGTCTTTTTGTTTTGTATCATTACATCAGAGTCCATTCACAACCACATCCTCTGTCCAAGTGATACTTTCCTCTGTCTGCCCTACTAACAGATACAGTTCTCAAGAGTCACAGATATCATTTTTCCTATCTAAGAATGTAAACATTTTAATCTTTAAATTATGTATATGTTTTTACCCCTATTTACTTTTCTATGCTTCTCTTGAGTCATGGGTTTGGAGATTAAATTTTTTGTTCAGTTTTTTTTTCCAATAAAAATGATTGAAAGTCTTTTACTTCAATGAAGACTCATCATCTCCCCTGAAAGATGATGCTCAGCCTCTCTGGGTAGTTAATTCCTGGTTGTAACCCTTCCAAGATTATGGTATTCCAGAAACTTTGATCCTTTATTCTAGAAGCTGCCAGCTCCTGGATAAATCCTGACTGCTGCTCCTTAATATTTGAATTGCTTTTTTTCTAGAAATTTGCAGTATTTTTTACTTTAAAGTGTAATTCTAGAGTTTACAACAATGTTCCTTGGGGTTTTCCTTCTGGGATCTGTTTCTGAAAGTGATTGATGGATTCTTTCGGTAAGTATTTCCCAATTTCTAGAATATTGGGGCAATTTTCTTTGATGATCTCTTGAAGAATGCTAACTAGGTTCCTTTTTTAGTCATGGACTTTAGGTAGACCAATAATTTTTAAATTGTCTCTTCTGGATCTATTTTTCATGTCACGTATTTTTCTAATGAAGGATTACACATTTTATTCCATTTTTTTCATTCTTTTTAGTTAGTTTGATTGATTCTTGATATATATCATAGAGTCATTAGCTTCCATTTGTCCCATTCTAGTTTTTAATGTGTGATTTTTCTTTAATTAACTTTTGTATCTCTTTTTCCATTTGGTTAATTCTACTTTGAAGATATTTTTTTCAATGAATTTTTTTTTTTTTTGCATTTTGGCCAATTTCATTTTTTAAGGAATTGCCTTCCTAGCTATTGATTCTCTCTTGCATATCTCTCATTTCTTTTCTCATTTTATCTTCTATCTCTCTTGTTTGCTTTTTAAAGTCTTGAGACTAATTCATATCACTCTTGGATTTCTTCTGTGAACATTCTATCATTGTCTGAGTGTTTTTTGCTCTGCCCTATTACCATAATAGCTTTCTATGGTCAAAGTTCTTTTCTGTTTGTTGCTCATTTTCTTTCCTTTTCTTTTGCTATTTCCTTTTTTTATGGTCAAGCTCTTCTCCTGTGGTAAAGGGACACAGTCCCAAGCATCTTGTGCAGCTCTTAGCCTTGGCTTTGAGCATAGGCTCGCCTTATGTTTGCAGGGTGTAACTTTGCCTGCTCTTTTCAGAAAACAGTCTGGTTTCCCAGAATTTGCCTTCTGAGCTGGGACTGGAGGCTGCCCCACTGATCTGTTTCTTTACTGAGCCACAACTGAGGATTTCAATTGCTGATTTGCTGCAGTTAAGATTTTTTCACCTGCTTTCCCAGAGTCCTTCTGAGTTGGGCTGAACACCCTTTTCACCCAAGTAAGAATAACTTTTCTTAGTGTTTTTACAATTTATCTTCAACTGGAGAATGGTTTTATTTCATCAGACTATTCAGAGGCTTAATTTGTTATTTTTTTCATAATGCAATAATCTTTTATTGGTGTTTTTTTTAAACAATCATTTATGTCATGAATTCATAGGGGATTGGTTCCAACAGTTCAGGCTGCTTGCCATTGGTTCTCACAAAGTGTGCTTCTCTGGGTGGAGCAGACTGACTTTTCAGTTGAACCCAAGTGCCTTTTTCTTTGGCTTCCTTCTTCTTCTGATCATTTTCCTTTACCTGCTTCAGGAAGCTATCTGCTACTTAGAATGCTTAATATGCTCACTAAGCACATTAATTTTCTTGGCTAGAATCTTGCCCTTAACTTATTTCTTTAAAACAATGCCTACAGCATGTTGAGTAACATTATAGATCCGTCCATTCTTGCCATGGTAACATTTGTGGGGCATTCCTTGCTGAACTGTGCCCATATCCTTGATTTCTACAATATCACCTTTCTTATATATTTGCATATATGTAGCCAAAGGGATGACAACATATTTTCTAAAGTGCCTAGAAAACATATATCATATCCCTCTCCTTTTTCCTTTTATGTTCGTCATTTGGGCAACTCACTAGAATATGGCGGAGCCGGCGGAAAGGATTTATGTTATTTTCAAGGGAAACTGGGAGAGTTCAAGAAGCTTCCTGACTTCACTCTGCCATCTTGCTCCATTTCCACAATTCCTCTGATTAGTTTAAATAGGAGGATTCAATATTTGAGCAATTAAAATGTATAAAATGTAATATAAATAGATAAATAGATAGATAGATAGATAGATAGATAGATAGATAAATAGAATTTAGGTTCTACAGTCAGAAAGACCTGATTTCAAATTGTCTCAGACATTTACTCGATATGCGACCCTGGGAAGTCACTTAAACCTGTTTGCCTCAGTTTCCTCATCTACAAAATGAGTTGCAGAAAAAAATGGTAAAACTTCATTATCTTTAGCAAGAAAATTTCAAATGTATTCACAGATAGTTGGAAACAACTGAAACAGCTGAATAACAACCAAAAAAAATTCTGGGGGAGGCATTACTAGCTGGTGGGGAGATCAGTAAAGTCTTCTTCATACAGAAAATGATGTTTGAGATTCAAAGGAATCTGGATGTATTAGGACACAGACTTGATGAGGCAGCAAATTCTAGGCATGAAGAAGAGCTTGTGCAAACAGATGGAGATGGTAGAGCTTACTTTGAGAAGTTCAGCAAAAAAGCTTGTTTTATTGTCAAAAGCTATGTAGAGATAAATAATCCAAAATGAGGCTAAAAAGGTAGGTTGGATCGACCTTTTGAGGACTTTAAATGATAGAACAAAAGTTTATATATGGTGCTAGAGGTCAGAGAGAGATTCTGGAATTCATTAAGTAAGGGAGATATATACTAATAACAATCTTTAAGAAAATTACTTTGGTAGCTGTTTGGAATGTAGATAAGAGATGAAAGGTACTGCTGGTTGAGAAACTAAATATAAGAATATTATAATAGTATTTTGCAGGTAAGAAATGATTAGGGAATTAAATAACATGGTCTCCTTGTGAAAGAATAGAAATAAAAAGTTTGAAGGTTTATCTACAGATAAACTAGAGATAAAATCAACAAAATGTAATAAATTATTAGGTATTTAGGAAAAAGGTATATGAAACTTTCATGTTTTCACTTATTTTAATTGAATTATATAAGCATCCTCAAAAAATGTCGGCTATAACATTTTTTTTTTAGTAAGTGATTTTAATATATTTTTTTTTTGTTTTTTTAAGACGATAGTCTTTTTTTTTTTTATTTTTTTTTTATTTTTTTTTTTTGCTGATGCAATTGGGGTTAAGTGACTTGCTCAGGGTCACATAGCTAGGAAGTATTAAGTGATTGAGGCCAGATTTTAACTTAAGTCCTCCTCACTTCAGGGTTGGTGCTCTATCCACTGTTCTATCTAGCTAACCCAAAAGCCAGACTTTTAATAGCTATATAAAAGAAAAATTCTAAATTACTAAAAATTCAAATAATAGCAATTAAAGTGCACCTCATGTCCATAAGATTGATAACATTGGCAAAAAATAAGCAATAGCAAATTCTGGATTGAATATGAAAGGCAAATATGCTTTAATTCCTTGTTGGTGAAGCTGTGAACTTTTCCAATCATTCTGGAAAGTAATTTGGACCCATACTGAAAATTATATTAAACTGTATAGGTCCTTTGCCCAGTGATCCTGCTACTAGTTATATATCCCAAAGAGATCAAATAAAGAAGTTAAAAGATACAAATGTACAAAAATATTTATAGCAATTTGTTTCATAGTAGCAAATTATTAGAATATTGAGGGAGTGTCCATTAACTGGGGAATGACCGAACAAGTTATGGAATATGAATGTGATACAATACTATTGTACTATAAAAATGACAAAGAACTTATTTCAGAGAAATCTGATAAATGTATAAACTAATACATAGTAACATAAGAACTATTTATTCAATAATGGCAGTAATGGCAGATGATGATAGAATATACATATATGTGTGTGTGTGTATACCACTTTAAATTTTGAAAATTTCTTTATAAATATTATTTCATTTTATTATCAAACAACCATGGGAGGTTGGTGCTATTATTATTCCCATTTTTAAGAAATGAAGAAACTGGGGGGCAGAGCCAAGATGGCGGAGTGAAAAGGTGACTTTCTGCCTCTCCTCCGATCTTCTCTCAAATCAACAATAAAATAAGCCTCTGAACTGATCTTCAAGTCAACGAACTCAGAAATATTTGGGCACGGCTCTCTGGAGAACTTCATATCAGGTTAGTTGGACTCGGACAGAGAGATAAATAGATGACCCCTGTGCAGGCCGGAAGTGAGGGTGGGACTCAGCTCAGCTCATCTTGGAAGAAATTCCAAACTCCAAACTCCAAATTCCAAACACCTGGAGTTTATCTGAGGCACTCGGGACACTCTGCCCTGATTGGGGACAGGTGTTCTGGCAGACTTGCCTTGTTTAAGGAGTAATTCAGACTTAGTCCTAGCCCCCACCGGCCCAGCACCTTAAGTCAACTGGCCGAAGTGCCCCAGGGCAAACCGTCTTCAGCCGAGGTTTTTTTTTTTTCCCCTACCTTAAAGAGATATCCACTCTGTCT
>JAJPUD010031495.1:0-12497 GCA_023553655.1 Myrmecobius fasciatus | reverse complement strand
AATTTATTCCAATACTTTATAAACTATTTGAGAAAATAGGGACAGAAGGTGTACTACCAAATTCCTTCTATGACACACATATGGTGGTGATAGTTAAACCAGGTAGGGTGAAAACAGAGAAAGAAAACTATAGACCAATTTCCCTAATGAATATTGATGCAAAAATTTTAAATAAGGTATTAGCAATGAGATTACAGAAAGTCATCCCCAGGATAGTACACTATGACCAAGGAGGATTTATACCAGGGATGCAGGGCTGGTTCAATATTAGGAAAACTTTCAGCATAGTTAATTATATTAATAACCAAACTAACAAAACCATATGATTATCTCAATAGATGCAGAAAAAGCCTTTGATAAAATCCAACACATTCTTACTAAAAACACTAGAGAGTATAGGAATAAATGGGCTTTTCCTTCAAATGATCAGTAGCATCTATTTAAAACCATCAGCAAACATCATATGTAATGGAGACAAGCTAAAACCATTCCCAATAAGATCGGGAGTGAAACAAGGCTGCCCACTGTCACCATTACTATTTAATATTGTATTAGAAATGTTACTTTAGCAATAAGAGAAGAAAAAGAGATAAAAGGAATTGGAGTAGGTCATGAAGAAACCAAATTATCACTCTTTGCAGATGACATGATGGTATACTTAGAGAACCCTAGAGACTCAACAAAAAAAACTACTAGAAACAATTCACAATTTTAGCAAAGTGGGAGGATTCAAAATTAATCCACATAAATCATCAGCATTTTTATATATTACCAACAAAGTCCAGCAGCAAGAGATACAAAAAGAAATTCCATTCCAAATAAGAGATGATAGGATAAAATATTTGGTCATCTATCTGCCAAGAAAAAGTCACAAACTATATGAACTAAACTACAAAACACTTTCCACACAAACAAGATCAGACCTAATCAATTGGAAAAACATCAAATGCTCATGGGTAGGCTGAGCGAATATAATAAAAATGATAATACTACCCAAACTTATTTATTTATTTAGTGCCATACCAATCAATCTCCCAAGAAATTATTTTACAGATCTAAAAAAATAGTAGCAAAGTTCATTTGGAAGAACAAAAGGTCAAGAATTTCAAGGTGATTAATGAAAAAAAGGCAGATGAAGGTGGCCTTGCTGTACCAGATGTAAAACTATATTATAGGGTAGTGGTCATCAAAACCATTTGGTACTGGCTAAGGAATAGAGCAGTCTATCAGTGGTACAGGATAGGTTATGAGGACAATCTAGGCAATAATCTTAACAATTTAGTGTTTGATAAACCCAAAGACCCCAGTTTTTGGGATAAGTACTCACTATTCGGCAAAAACTGCTGGGAAAATTGGAAACTAGTGTGGAAGAAATTAGGGCTTGACCCACATCTAACACCACATACCAAGATAAGATCTAAATGGGTTCATGATCTAGATATAAAGAGTGATATTGTAAGCATATTAGAGGAACGTAGTATAGTTTACCTCTCAGACCTGTGGAGATGGAATAAATTTATATCCAAAGAAGATCTGAAACTCCTACTTGAACACCAGATAGATAATTTTGATTATATTAAGTTAAAAAGTTTCTGTACAAATAAAAGTAATGCAGACAAGATTAGGAGGGAAGCATCAAATTGGGAAATCATCTTTATATTTAATGGTTCTGATAAATGTCTCATCTCTAAAATATATAGAGAATTGTCTCATATATATAAGAATTCAATCCACTCTTTAATGGATAAGTGGTCAAGGGATATGAACAGACAATTTTCAGATGATGAAATTAAAACCATCTCTAGTCAAATGAAAAGTTGCTCCAAATCACTATTGATCAGAGAAATGCAAATTAAGACAACTCTGATGTACCACTACTCACCTGTCAGATTGCCTAAAATGACAGGAAAAGATAACGATGAATGTTGGAGGGGATGTAGGAAAGCTGGGACACTAATACATTGTTGGTGGAACTGTGAACAGATCCAAACATTCTGGAGAGCAATTTGGAGCTATGCTCAAAAAGTTATCAAACTGTACATACCCTTTGACCCAGCAGTGTTTCTATTGGGCCTATATCCGAAAGAGATCTTAGAGGAGGGAAAGGGACCCATATGTGCAAGAATGTTTGTGGCAGCCCTTTTTGTAGTGGCTAGAATCTGGAAAGTGAAGGGATGCCTACCACCTTGAGAGTGGTTGAATAAATTGTGGTATATGAATGTTATGGAATATTATTACTCTGTAAGAAACGACCAGCAGGACAATTTCAGAGAGGCCTGGAGAGACTTGCATGAACTGATGGTGAGTGAAACAAGCAGAACCAGGAGAGCATTATACAGAGCAACAACAGTATTACATGATGATTAATTCAGATGGACATGGCTCTCCGCAAAAAAGAATTGTCTCAAACCAATTCCAATTGCTCACTGAAGAAGACCATATACACCCCGAGAGAGGGATATGAAATATGGACCACAACATAACATTTTCATGCTCTCTATTGAGGTTTGCTTGCATTGTGTTTCCTTTCTCTGATTTTATTATTTTTTCTTGTAGAAAGGATTTTTCTCGCACAACTTGTCAAGTATTTCAACATTATTAACACATAGTGGACTTCCTGTCATCTAGGGGAGGGAAGGGGACTGGGGGTAAAATTTGTAATGGAAAGCTTTGTAAAGATCAGTGCTGGGGAACTACCCATACATATGCTATACAAATAAAAAGCTTTAATAAAAAAAATGAAGGATTGATGAGGTTAAAAAATTAAATAAAAAGCTTTAGCAATTTAGTGTTTGATAAACCCAAAGACCTAGCTTCTGGGATAAGTACTCACTATTCAGCCAAAACTGCTGGGAAAATTGGAAAGTAATGCGGAAGAAATTAGGGCTGGACCCACACCTAACACCACATACCAAGGTAAGATCTAAATGGGTTCATGATCTAGATATAAAGAATGATATTGTAAGCAAATTAGAGGAACATAGGATAGTTAACCTCTCAGACCTGCGAAGATGGAATAAATTTATGTCCAAGGAAGTTCTGGAACTCTTAATTGAACACCAGATAGATCATTTTGATTATATCAAGTTAAATTTTTTTATACAAACAAACAAAACTAATGCAGACAAGATTAGGAGGGAAGTATGAAATTGGGAAATCATCTTTACATTTAATGGTTCTGATAAAGGCCTCATTTCCAAAATATATAGAGAATTCTTTCATATATATAAGAATTCAAACCACTCTTCAATAGATTAATGGTCAAGGAATATGAACAGACAATTTTTAGATGAAGAAATTAAAACCATTTCTAGTCACATGAAAAGGTACTCCAAATCACTATTGATTAGAGAAATGCAAATTAAGACAACTCTGAAGTACCACTACACACCTGTCAGATTGGGTAAAATGACAAGAAAAGATAATGACCAATGTTGGAGGTGTTGTGGGAAAACCGGGACACTAATACATTGTTGGTGGAACTGTGAAGGGATCCAACCATTCTGGAGAAGAATTTGGAACAATGCTCAAAAAGTTATCAAACTGTGAATACCCTTTGACCCACCAGTGTTTCTATTGGGCTGATATCCCAAAGAGATCGTAAAGGAGGGAAAGAGATCCACATGTGCAAGAATGTTTGTGGTAGCCCTTTTTTGTAGTAGCTAGAAACTGGAAGGTGAATGGATGCCCATCAATTGGAGAGTGGCTGAATAAATTATGGTATATAAATGTTATGGAATATTATTGTTGTATAAGAAACGACCAGCATGACGATTTCAGAGACTTGCATCAACTGATGCTGAGAGAAACGAACAGAGCCAGGAGATCATTATACACAGCAACAATAATAATATATAATGATCACTTCTGATGGACATGGTTCTCTTCAACAATGAAAAGTCTTAAACCCGTTCCAATTGTTCATTGAAGAGGGCCATATGCCCCCAGAGAGAGGGATATTTAATGTGGACCACAACATAACATTTCCATGATCTCTATAAATGTTTGTTTGAATTGGGTTTCCTCTCTCAGATATTTTTTTGTTCATGTAGATATGATTGTTCTTGCACGGCAAGATAAGTATGGAAATATGTATACATATATTCGACTTGTCAGGTATTTTAATATAATTAACTTGTAGTGGACTTCCTCCCATCTAAGGGAGTGGAGAAGTCTAGGGGGTAAAATTTGTAATGGAAAGCTTTGTAAGAATCTATGTTGAGGAACTACCCATACATATGTTATGCAAATTAAAAGCTTTAATAAAATTTAAAAAAAAATATCAAACTGTGCATACTCTTTGACCTAGCAGTGTTTTTATTGGGCTAATGTCCCAAAGAGATCTTGAAGGATGGACAGGGTCCCACATGTTCAAAAATGTTTGTAGCAACCCTTTTTGTAGTGGTAAGTAACTGAAAACATAGATGCCCATCAATTGGACAATGGCTGACTCAAATATGGTTTATGAATGTTATGGAATATTATTGTTCTATAAGAAATGACCAGCAGGGTGATTTCAGAGAAGCCTGGAGAGACTTGCATGAACTGATGCTGAGTGAAACAAGCAGAACTAGATCATTGTTCAGAGCAACAATAAGAGTATATGATGATCATTTCTGATGGACATGGCTGTCTTCAACAATGAAATGTTTTGAACCAGTTCTACTTGTTCAGTGAAGAAAGCCATATATGCCCAGAGAGAGATATATGAAATGTGGACCACAATATAACATTTTCATGCTCTCTAATGATGTTTGCTTGCATTATGTTTTCTTTCTCAGATTTTTTTTCTTATAGATCTGATTTTTCTTGCACAGCAATATAACTCTAAAATATGCATACATATATTTGATTTGTCAAGTATTTTAACATAATTAAAATGTAGAAGACTTTCTGCCATCTATGGAGGGAGGGGGACTAGGAGGGGGTCGGAAATTTGTAATGGAATGCTTTGTAAGGATCAATGTTGAAAAATTACCCATATATATGTTTTGCAAATAAAAAGGTTTAATAAAAATAAATAAAGTTGTGAATTATTTCTAGTTGCTTTTTAGTTGATTTTCTAAGGTTCTCTAATTATACCATCATATGATCTGCAAAAAAGAGATAACTTGGTTTCCTCATTACCTTTGTTTCTTTTTCTTCTCTTCTTGCCAAATGTAACATTTCTAATATAATACTGAATAGGAATGATGATAGTGGGCAGCTTTGTTTAACTCCTGATCTTACTGGGAATGATTCTAGTTTATTCCCATTTACATATAATGCTTGCTAATGGTTTTACATAGATACTATTGATCATTTTAAGGAAAAGTCCATTTATTCCTATACTCTCTTGTGTATTTAATAGGAATGGGTGTTGGATTATATCAAATGCTTTTTCTTCCATTGAGATAGTTTTTTTTTTGTTTGATTATTGATATAGTTGTTTATGCTGATAGTTTTCCTAACATTGAAGCAGCCCAGCATTTCTCATATAACTCCTACTTTTTCATAGTGTATTATCCTGTGGATGAATTTCTGTCATGTAATTGCTAATAATTTTTAACATTATTGCACCAATATTCATTAAGGGAATTGGTTTATAATTTTCTTTCTTTGTATTCACTCTGCCTGGTTTAGCTTTCAGCACCATATCTGTGTCATAAAATGAATTTAGTAGGGGTCGTTCTTTCCCAATTTTTTCAAATACTGTATATAGTATTGAAATTAATTGTCCATTCATTGTTTGGTACAATTGATATGTACATCCATCTGGCCCTGGATTTTTTTTCTTAGTGGGTTGATTAATATCTTGTTCTATTTCTTTTTTCTAAAATGGCACTATTTAAATAATTTCATTCCTCTTTTGTTAACCTGAGCAATATATATTTTTGTAGGTATATCTTTATTTCACTTAGGTTAACAAATTTATTCACATAAAGTTGAGCACAATAGCTTCTAATTATTGCTCTAATTTCCTCTTCATTGGTGGAAAGTTCTCCCTTTTCATTTTTGAGACTAACAAATTGATTTTCTTTTTTCCTTTGTTTCTAATCAAATTAACATAGGTTTATCTTTTTTATTTTATTTTTTTATAAAACCAACTCTTAGTTTTATTTATTAATTCAATAGTTTTCTTTTTTTTCAGTTTTACTAATCTCCCCTTTCATTTTCAGAATTTCAAATTTGGTATCTAATTGCAGGTTTTTAATTTCTTATTTTTCTAGCTTTTTAGTTGTAAAGCCCAATTCATTGATCTTCTCTTTTTCTATTTTATGCAAGTAAACAGCTAGATATATAAAATTTCTCCTTATAACCACTTTGGCTATATCCCACAAATTTTGGTATGTTGTCTCATTATTGTCACTCTCTTGGATTAAATTATTGATGGTTTCTATAATTTGCTGTTTCACCTATTCATCTTTATGATTAGCTTACTTAATTTCCAATTAACTTTTGGTGTATTTTCTCCTGGTCTTGTATTCTATGTGATTTTTATTGCATAGTGATCTGAAAAAATACATTTAGTATTTCTGCCATTCTGCATTTGAGTTTGAGGGTTTTATGCCCTAACACATGGTCAATTTTTATATAAGTTCCATGAATCACTGAGAAAAAAGCAAACGCCTTTCTATCTCCATTCAATTTTCTCCTAAAATTTACCATATCTAAATTTTTTAACATTTTATTTACCTCATTAATTTCTTTCTTATTAATCTTGTGGTTTGATTTATCTAGTTCTGAGACAGGAAGGTTGAATTCTTCCACTCATACAGTTTTGCTGTCTTTTCCTTCTTACATCATTCTTAATTTCTCCTCTAGGAATTTGGATGCTATACCACTTGGTGCATATAAGTTTAGTTCTGATATTGCTTCATTATGTATGGTACCCTTTAGTAAAATATAGTTTTCTTCCTTATCTCTTTTAATTACCTTTATCTTTGCTTGTACATGATCTGAGATCAGGATTGCTATCCTTGTTTTTTTTTTTTTCTTTTCTTTTTTTTATTCACCTTAAGTATAATGGATCTTCTTACATGCCTTTACCTTCAATCTGTATGTATCACTAGGTTTTAGATGAATTTCTTGTAAAGAACATATTGTAGGATTCTGGCTTTTAATCCAGTCTTCTTTCAAAAATCAAAGATTATACTAGAGAAGAAAAATAAAAAAGAAATTTGGAAGAAAATATTGTTTGGGTGAGGAAGCAGATTATGGATTTTTTTGATGATAATTTGCATTGATAGAGAGGAAGATGTTTACTTTCAAACATATGTGTAGAGAGTAGGATGAATAACTCTGTTATTTCATATGCATATCCCTTTCCTTAACAAAAAAGGCTTTTGTATCAATATTATTTTGCTAGGAAGTACTTAGGTTTTAAGCGTACAGAAAGAAGCAAAATGAGTATTCAATTAAACATTTATAATCAGAATTGGAAAAAATGGGGGCAAAATTCCCTTGCCATTACAGGGAAATTATATAAAACTTGTTGAATATAAAATTATAA
The DNA here is from genome assembly GCA_023553655.1 of Myrmecobius fasciatus. Classification (NCBI taxonomy): domain Eukaryota; kingdom Metazoa; phylum Chordata; class Mammalia; order Dasyuromorphia; family Myrmecobiidae; genus Myrmecobius; species Myrmecobius fasciatus. The sequence goes on along the minus strand of JAJPUD010031495.1, from coordinate 5,005 downwards.
TTCAATAGTCTATGATGGCAATATTTATAGATAGAAATAACTCGAGGGTACTCAGGTATTAACTTTCTTTTAATTCTTCTTAAATATAGTTCCTTTTACTTATATAAAACATCTTATAATTTAAGTTATCGTTCCACTTTAATCTCTCATCAACTCCTCCTTGGACCATTGCAAAAACTTCTTAATTCATCTCACTTTCTCAACTTTTTTTTATCTCTAATTCATTCTCCACATGGTTGCCAGGCCTAGCAAGTATCTTAACATATCACTCCTACATTTATTAAACTCTGATTACTCCACATTATTCCTTGTATCAAGCAAAAAATGTTTCCAACATTTTAAGTCCTTCACCAAGCTGAAAATAACCTACATTTCAGTGTTAAAATGTCCATTGTCACATGAATTTGTCCAATCTGTGATTTTGCTATATATAATTCAAACATGATATCTCCTATCTTCATTCCTTTGTATACTCCTCTTGGTATCCAGTTCTTAGGATCCTTTTCTTTAAATCTCAGTTCAAATGCTACCTTCTAATAGAATCTTTTCTCCACATCCTAGGGCAAAACACCCTCAAATTGCTTCATTTTTTATAATCTCAGGAAAATGGTGTATCTTATCTAGTGATGTTAGCTCCTCAAGAGCTAGGATGTATCATTTGTGTCTTTCTATCATTAGTACTTAGCATAGGGTAGGGACTCATATACCTTATTGTTTGAAACTTAATAGTCATATATTCATAAAGCAAATGACCTCATTTGACTATATCTCCAAGTTTCAAGTGGACATTTATTTCTGAAAAATAATTCTCTTTTTTACTCCCCCAAACAAGCAACCTTGGCATGTGAGAGTACTATCTGTGACAAAGATAATTGCCTTGAAGAAATCCTTGCAATTAAAAAAAAATCTATTTCATTTAAAAACTATTGCAAGTGTTATGTAATATTATACAAGAACCAGTTCTGGGGCCTTTTCTTTTGACTGACTGAATCTTATATGTTTTTCTGAGTTGGTGCACACCTGCTCTTCTTGGATGAAAATAAAGGAAGTTCTTTTTTCCTCTGAGATATATTATGTGTATTCTGCCTGCTTTGAAGAGAATTGATATATATATATATATATATATATATATATATTATCAGTTTTTAAAAATGTCTTTTCAAGAAGTAAGGCTATTTAATTCATTAATATTAATGAAGAAAACCAACCACAAAAAACAACAAACATCAAATGTAGTTTTGTCATAAAAGACACAGAAGATAAGCTTTAAAAAATGGCCTTGATAAGAAGAAAGATTGTTAAATGCAATATCACTATCTTGTTATTAAAATAAGAATGCAGAAATGATAGAAGTTTGTGCATATATAATCAGGCAGTCATCATCTATTTTATTTAATATCTTCCTTTTTATTTTTTTTCCTTTTTTGTAAAGTCTGTATTTAAATTCTTGCAACTGAGCATTCTACATGTTCATTTACTCTTATATTAGCTTCATGACCTCATCATATGACAGATAGTTTTGATAAGCCACAGTATATACTCTGCAGGGACAATAATTATTAGGTCCCCATTCTTAATTCCCAGAATTGCAGACTCCTGAGTACTTTTTATGTTTGAAGATTCTGGATCATTACTGCTTCAAATGCTTAAGTTTTCCAATAGACATTTTTTCCATCAGTTTACATGCTCTAATGTCTGTTCCTCTCTCAGATTCAGGTTTATTGACGTAAGTCCATATCAGCAATTTCAATATATTTTTCATTTTAAATTATAACATCTCTCCTCACCCCACTTTAATTCATTTATATTGCAGGAAAAAATTAATCAATTCATTTGTGCCACATTCATACTAAATCAATTCAACAACTCACCATATATATGCAATTTGTATTTTTATTTTGTAACAGAATTCAAGTAAACATTGCTGATTCTTTTCCATAATATCAGACAAAATCCACAATTCTCTAGGAAGATTAAAAAAACTAAAAACATCTACAAATTACAGTTTCTTTATCTTTGCCTGTTGTGATTGACTATACATTTTTATCTGAATAGAGAAGTCAATAATTTTTGTGTTTATGGATATATATAACAATTTCCCAATGTCGTTATCTCAATTTTTTCATTTTATCTCCATCTCTTTCTCACTCTTTCTGTCTCTGTACCGCTCTTTCTCTTTCTCTGTCTTTATAATGTTGTCTTTTGGACAGAAAAAAAGAAACATTGTGCCCAATTCATTATATTTGTTATTTTCAATAGCAAAAATGGCATGCTTTTATTTAAAAAGGTATTGATTTACTTTATATTTTTGTACTAGTTTTCTATGAAGTTCAAAATACTTTGTTTATGTATCATATCTTATATAATCATTTATCACATTGCATGATAATATCACATCATACTATTGAGTGATACATTATAGCACATATGCACTATAACTCTCTCAGTGACTTAAATAACATACCTTGATGACTATACTTAAAAGCACTATTTCAGTCTTATCACTTAATAATGCTTTAAGTCAAGAGCTAAAACTCTAAATATTTTGAAATTTCACTAAGAAAGATATTTCCTTTCAGATAATTCTATGTTATGCTTCTTTTGAATGTAAAGCCTTTTGAAATCTATGTTTATTTCTCTTGAAAAACTATGTCTAGCAGTCATTTCTGGGATCACAACAGTTTCAGGATACTTTTTCTATATGTCTTTGAAAACATGACTTACTGGCATCTTTCAGATAATTTTGACTATACATATACCATCACACAAAGGGGCAAGGATTTTTTTAAGTGGTGTTTGAAAGAAATACAGGGAAAAACAAGAGGGTTTATGTTTGTCATTGAGTAACAAGTATGTAAAATCAGTTTTGCTATGTAATATCAATGATCTCTCAAAAAAAGCTTTTATACATTCAATTTAAGAATGATGGTGAATTACCTTTTTGATATAAAAGAATTATCAAATTTTATATGTTCACTTCTGCCTAAATAGGGAGAAATGATCTTAACTGATTCTTTTATAAGCAAAAATTTGAATGAAATCATTGACTTTTAGCCTTTGAAAAGGACATTTGAATTCATCTAATCCGAGACATTAATTCAGGGGGAAATAAAACAAATGTAGCTCTTTGTCATTTCTTCTTTAACTTCTTATTTCTAAATCAATGTAATAAAACCATAAATCTTTCAATAATGCATACTTATTCTTTGTCAGCTGATCAACTTTCAATACACATTCATTAATTGCCTACTACGCTAAGCACAAAATTAAATAAACCCTGCTCTTGTATTACATTGGGAAAGATATATCATCAGTATAAAAGGAGATTTTTTAAAAAATGATAGCCAGAAGGGGCATCACCAGAAGTTCTGAGTAGGTTATTGTGAAAGAATATCTTCAGGTAAAAAGGGAAGAAGGATTCATGTAGGAGATGATTGAAGAAATCAGTATCCAAGGAGATGGTATGCTTCAGAATGGTGAGAAAAAGAAAGTTCATTCTAGATATAGGAGGCAACGTACAATATATGGAGGCAACAGACAGTAATCATTTTACTGGAATGAAGAAAGGGTGAAGGAGAAAAACAAGTTAAATAAGCCAAGAAAAAAAATAGTGTAAATATTACTTAATATCTTTCAATTAATAAAGCTTTTTAAAAAAAAAAATCCTAATTATCTCATATTGCAAAAGCAAATGAGAAAATTAATTAATTTAAAAGCAAATGAGTAATTTTATCTTAGTACTTTCAGTCTTAGATTTCTATGAAAAGAGATTGATTTTAAACATTAATAATACAGGTTTTGATTCTTCAGAAACATGGCAATATAAAAACAGAAGGAGCCTTGGATTTTTATTCATAGAATGCGTTTAAATTTCATCTCTATTTCTTCAGGCAAGTCATTTCACTTCTCTGAGCTACAGTTTCTTAATCTGTAATGAAAGGCTATCAAACCAGGGAATCTTCAACGTGCCCTATATCCAGCTTTATGACACAAAATAACTTTTACAAATCTAATTGTTCAGACATATACCAAGAAAATGCACTACACACTTTCAAATTGTTTATTTTTTGTGTTGTTACTGTTATTACTATTATGATTCTTATTTGTATTATTATTTTTACTGTTGCAGTAATGATGTATGATTTCTTTAACTTTGTCTTTTCTGTAGACTCACTTCCCAAACATGATTATATTGTTGTGTCAATGTTTTCTTTTTTGGTCATGGCTTTCAAGTCCAATTATTCTTGATCTGGTCTCCATATCTGTTGTTTGACTTATAAGATGTTTCATATTCTCTTATATTTTTTCATTCTTTCTAATTTATTGTAATTTTGGTCTCATAACTTCATTGGGGGCGGAGCCAAGATGGCAGAGTGAAAACGTGACTCTCTGCATCCTCCTCCGATCTTCTCTCAAACCAAAAATAAAATATGCCTCTGAACTGATCTTCAAATCAACGAATTCAGAAATATTTGGACACTTCTCTCTGAAGAACTTCATATCAGGTTTGTCTAACTCGGACAGAGGGATAAACAAGCGGACCCGGGTATAGGCCGGAAGTGAGGGTGGGACTCAGCTCAGCTCAGCTCATCATGGCAGAAACTTCAAACTCCAAATTCCAAACACCTGGAATTTATCTGAGGCATTCGGGACACTGTACCCTGATAGGGGGCAGGTGTTCTGGCAGACTTGCCTTGTTTAAGGAGTAATTCGGACTTAGTCCTAGCCCAAACGGGTCCAGCATTTTAAGTTAATTCGCCAAAGTGCCCCAGGGCAAAGAGCTTTAGCCACAGTTTTTCCAAACTTTAAAGAGGTATACACACTGTCTAAAAAAAATGAAGAAGCAAAAGAGAGCTCTCACCATAGACAGCTTTTATTAAGACAGAGAAGGACTGACCCCAGATACTGAGGTTCCTTTAGACAAAACTCCACAGGAAATCAGCAAGGACCATCACTGGACAAAATACCAGAAGAAGGTATTAAAGACTATCACTGGTCACTTTTT
>JAJPUD010031493.1:0-12497 GCA_023553655.1 Myrmecobius fasciatus | reverse complement strand
TAGATCTTATTTTACCACTTTTTCCCTCTTTTCCCTGGTATGACAACTTTTTCCCCTCTAGTTCTCTTTTTAATATTATCAAAGTAATATTTAGTTAATTATACCCCCAAACTTTGAGTATCCCCCTAGTAAAAATAAAGTTCTCAAGAGTCCTTTCCTTTTTACCTTTTTATGCATCTCTTGAGTTCTGTGTTTGGGTGTCGAATTTTTTGTTCAGATCCGGTCTTTTCATTAGAAATAGGTGAAATTCACCTATATCATTGAATGACCATCTTCTTCCCTGGAGGATAATGCTCATTCTAGCTGGATAGGTTATTCTTGGCTGTAATCCAAGTTCCTTTGCCCTTCGGAATATCTGGTTCCAAGCCCTTCGATCCTTCAGTGTGGAAGCTGACAGATCCTGACAGATTCTAATTATTGATCCTCGGTATTTGAATTGTTTCTTTCTAGCTGCTAGCAGAATCTGTTCCTTGGTGCTATAGTCCTGAAATTTAGCCACGATATTCCTTGGGGTTTTAATTTTGGGGTCTCTTTCAGGAGGTGATCGGTGAATTCTTTCAATGGTGATTTTGCCCTTTGATTCTACAATCTCAGGGCAGTTTTCTTTCAGGATTTCCTGGAAGATAGTGTTTAGATTCTTTTTTTGATCATGGCTTTCAGGAAGTCCAATAATCCTTATATTGTCTCTCCTAGATCTATTTTCTAAGTCAGTTGTTTTTCCTAGGAGATATTTCATATTTTCTTCTAATTTTTCATTTTTTTGTTTTTGTTTGACTGATTCTTCAAGTCTTAGTGAGTCATTCACTTGCATTTGTTCAATTCTTATTTTTAAAGTGTTGTTTTCTTCAGTTACCTTTTTAAGTTCCTTGTGTAACTGGCCAATTTGTTCACTGCACTCTTTTTCCACTTCACTAATTTTATTTTTTAATAAATTGGTGTCTTTTTCATATCTCTTTTGCAGAGTATCATATCCTTCTTGCAAGATACTGTATCCTTCTTGCACTGATTTCAGTTTATTTTCCCATTTATCCTCCAGCTCTCTTTTGAGGTTCTTTATGCAGTCTTCCAGAAAGGCCTTTTGAAACGGGGACCAGTGATGGTCCTTGCTGTTTTTTTCTTGATTTTTGTCTAAAGAAACCTCTGTATCTGAGGTCGTTTCTTTGCCTTGATAAAAGCTATCTATGGTGAGAGCTCTCTTTTGCTTCTTCATCATTTTTTTTTTTTTTAGACAGAGTGGATATCTCTTTAAGGTAGGGGGAAAAAAAAACCTGGGCTGAAGACGCTTTCCCCTGGGGCACTTCGGTGAGTTGACTTAAGGTGCTGGGCCGGTGGGGGCTAGGACTAAGTCCGAATTACTCCTTAAACAAGGCAAGTCTGCCAGAACACCTGTCCCCAATCAGGGCAGAGTATCCCGAGTGCCTCAGATAAACTCCAGGTGTTTGGAATTTGGAGTTTGGAGTTTGGAATTTCTTCCACGATGAGCTGAGCTGAGTCCCACCCTCACTTCCGGCCTGCACAGGGGTCGTCTATTTCTCTCTCTGTCCGAGTCCGACTAACCTGATATGAAGTTCTCCAGAGAGCCATGCCCAAATATTTCTGAGTTCGTTGACTTGAAGATCAGTTCAGAGGCTTATGTTATTGTTGATTTGAGAGAAGATCGGAGGAGAGGCAGAAAGTCACCTTTTCACTCCGCCATCTTGGCTCTGCCCCCCGAGAAATGAAAATTAAAGCAACTATGAGATTCTGTTTCACATATATTATATTGGCAAAAATGACCGGAGAATGGCAAATGTTGGAGTATTAGAGTGATAGATATAAGACACACTAGTGTACTATTGGTGAAGCTGTATACAGATTCAACTATTGTGCAAAATAATTTGAAACTAAGACACAAAAGTTTTAGTAACAGTATGGACTCTGATTCTCTAAAATATCTACAACTACTGATCTACATTACAAAGAAATCAAAAAAAGAAGAAAAAGATCTATTTATATAAATATATAATATCTTTTTGTTGCAACAAAAGATGTGCCCATCAACTGGGAAATGATTAAACAAATTATTATATATGAATTTAATGGAACCAAAAGGAATGACAACATGAACAGTTTCTGAGGAAACTGGAAATGAACTGACGGCTCAAAATAAACAGAACTAAGAGTTCATTTCATAAACTTCATATTATGAAGAAAAAGAATATGGAAAAGCTTTTAACTCTTGTCAATCAAGGGATAAATGAGCATGAAAGAATGCAGTTGAGACACACTACTCTCTCCTTATCAGAAAGATAATGAATGTAAAATAGAGAAACATACATTTTGTGGACATGGACAATGTATAAATTTGCTTTGTTTATGAATGGACATATTGAGGATTTTGTTAAATTAGGAAGAAGAGGATAGTAGGAAGTCAAATTAATAAAAGAAAAATAGTGAGGGTTTGTATTAGAGGGAAATTGGTAGATAGTGACAAAATGGTCTCCAAAAGGAGAAATGAAAGAAATCAGCATCAATGAAACATTTAAATATTCATTGAAGAAAATAGAAGTTAGTTCAGAAACAGGACAAAGACATGCTGCACATTATTATGATAATTTTATATTTAATCCTCTTTTCTTTTGTTCTTTGTATATTTACAATATGATTGTTGATGTCTATTAATTTCAAAACAAAAATTATATCAATTTCTATTAATTATTTTTAAATTATTTTAAAATATTTTAAATTATTAAAATATTTTTAAAAGATTTAGGAAATCTGATCAAATAAAATGATGAACAAAAACTACATGGAAGCAATTAAAAGGCATGGTAATTATCTTATTTTACAGAGATACAATGGAGTCAAGATGCAGAATAATATATATATTTCTGGACATGGCCAGTGTGGGGTTTTACTCTGCCTGACTATGCATAAATCTTCTTTAAAAACTTTAGTTTTCTTATTTTGTACCTAATTTAGGGAGGGAAGGGGTTAGGAGAAAAGGAATGTAAGGGATGGGATCAAAATAAAAAAGGAAAAAAAGGGAGACACAAGAGAAGGTCAGAAGGAATCTTATACTAGTTAAGCCTTTGAAAATTATACACTTAATTTTAAAAAGTGGATTTCATTCTTGAAAGTTCAAGGTAGTGCATGTGACTACACTATGAAGCTTTTCCTTGATACAAAGGTATATCTTTTTAACATTAACATTCTTTCACTAAAGCTGTCCATGGCTTCAAGTCATATAATATGGCAACGTTGGAGTTGCAAGTAATAGAAGGGTAAGTGAAGAGATGCTTGAGTAAAACTGAATAGGTTGCAACATTGTCAATGAATAGCTACACAGAAGTAGTAGTTTAAAGAATACTTTCAGAGAGCCAGATGGCCAGAATCAATATCATATCACATCACATCCTATCTTTTTATTTATTCATCTATCACAAAGTAAAAAAGCAAAAAACAAAAAACTGTGAAAAGACATAGCAATCTTATAATTATGGGAGACTTTAATGTTTTTTGTTTGTTTGTTTGTTTGTTTTGGTTTTTGCTGAGGCAGTTGGGGTTACACAGCTAGGAAGTATTAAGTGTCTGAGGCCAGATTTGAACTCATGTCCTCCTGACTTCAGGACTGTGCCACCTTGCTGCCCCAATGTTTCTCTTTCAAAGAAGGACAATAAGACAAACAAAAAAGAAAATACTGAACTGAAATACCTGTTGGAGATGTTAAAAGCTGAAATATGTAAGGCATTTTCTGAATGAGAATACTAAAGACTATATGCTATTTTTTTAAAGTGATATATAAATGAAATGAAAGTGCTTTAAGAAATAAGCAGAAAGAAAATGAGAACTACAGAGGAGAGATGTGGAGATAATTAACTGCTCAGCACAACAGATACAAAATCTTATTCAAACAAGAGATTCCCTAAAAATTTGAAGGGACCAAAAGACCTTAAGAACAAAAAATAGTAAAACAGAGTCAAAAGACTTATAAAAAATTATAAACTAAATGTAAGGTGTATCAAATAAAAATCAACTGACCTGGGAAAGTCAATCAAGGGCAGATCATTTAAGAATCATTGGGCTACCTGAAAATTGTGATTTAAAAAAAAAAAACTGAATAGCATATTTCTAGAAATCATGAAATAAAACTTCCCATATATATATTTGAATAAGAAGACAAATTATAAATATAAAGAATCCACAACTATGAGGGGCCAAATCTAATCCTCTACATGTTTTGTACAGTCTAGGAGCTAAGAATGATGTTATACATTTTAAATAAAATAAAATTTTAAATATTTAAATAAAAAAAAGTAAAAAAAAACTTTAAATTTTGGGCTGTACAAAAACTAAAAGAGGTAGAAGTCTAGATTTGGCCTGTGGATTGTAGTTTGCTGACTGTCAAATACACAGAATTAAGGAGTAAACAGAGGACATCCAGAAAAAGATAAAGCATCTTGAAGATCAACCCAGAATTCAAATGTTCCTTGACATCAATCAGGAACAGAAATCTACCAAAAGATATAGACCTAAGTGAATACTTAATAACAATATCCTGAATTATGAGAGGGTCAAAGACCAAGTTGCAGAAACATAATTATGTAAGTGATAATAGGGCATCATTATAAAATTTTTGAGATATAGTTAAAGTAGCACTCTGAGAAAAAGGAAATTATGAAAACCCATGCTAAAAATAAAGAAAGAGGGAAGATTAAAATATGCAATTAAAAACAACAAAAATAATAATACATCTAAAATAGGAATAAAAGAAGAAATTTAGATTAAAAAAGACTACAGAATTATTCAACAAAGCTGAAAGCTGGTTCTTTGAAATGATTTTGAAGGAAACCTACTCCCAAACAATAATTTTATATATAAAAAACTTAAAGAATAAATAATGATTACTTTCCAGAATATGTATTTTAAAAATGTGAAATAAAACACTATCAAACTGTTTATGGGACAAAGACAGACCAATAGTTAAACCAAGGAAAGAAAACATAAGAAAAGAGCACTATAGATCAAATATCACTAAGGAATACTGATGAAAAAATTCCAAATAAAATCCTAGCAAAACTATTCCTGCTAGGATAGCAGATCAGCAGCTGATATCCTTGGTCTTGGCTCAGTAAAGGAGCAGACCAGCCTCCAGTCTCAGCTCAAAGGGAAATTCTGAGAAATCAGGCTATTTCCTGGAAAAAACAGATAAAGCGCCTCCTTTACCCCAGAAGCAGAGTTAGGCCATAAAAGTGAAAGAAACAAAAACAAAAACAAACAAACAAACAAAAAAAAAAAAAACCTTGAACATAGAAAGCTACCATGGTGACAAAAGACCAAAACACCAACTCAGAGGAGGAGAAAACATGAAAAGAAGAAATTGCAAAGAGTTATATAAATTGGTTTCAAGCCCAAAGAGGCTTCTTGGAAGTAGACATTGAAGACTTTAAAAGGAAAATAAGAGAGGTACAAGAAAAAAAAATGAGAAAAGAAATGAGGCATGTAAAAAAGTCAAGGTAAAGGAAGGCATTTCATGAAAAAATACCATTGGCAAAAAGGAAAAAAAAAAAAACATTGAAGAAAACAAGACCTTAAAAATTAAAATTAATAAGAGATACAAAAACTAAATGAAGAAAATCACAAATTAAAAACTAGAATGGGGAAATGGAAGTTAATGACTCTCTGAGACATCAGGAATCACTCAAATTATGAAGACTGAGAAATGATAGGAAATGTAAAATACTTCACTGCAAAAACAGATGACTCAGAAAAGAAATAAATGTAGAGATGGATAGATAGAAAATGGAAACAATTTAAAAATCATTGATATACCTGAAGACCATGACCAAAAAAAGAGACTGATTGGCATTCTTCAGATATATTAGAAACAGAGGGGGTAATAGTACTACATTGAAAGAATCCACAGATCACCTCCAGAGATTCCACAAGGAAAAGCCCAAGGAACATTACGGCAAAACTCCAGAACTACAATCTCAAGGAAAAAATAAAGCAAGCTGTCAGACAAAAATAATTTAGATATCAGGAAGGTAGGATTACCCAGGATCTGGCAGTGTCTATAATTAAAACAAAACAAAACAAAAATGGAAGGCCTGGAATATCATATCTGGAAGGCAAAGGACCTGGGGTTACACCTAAGAATTAATTACCCAGAAAGACTGAGCATCATCTTTCAGGGGAGGTGATGGAGCTGCCATGAAGTAAGAGACTTTCAATCATTTCTGTAATAAATAAATAAATAAATGAAAACTAACAGAACAAACCAGAAAATTTGACCAGCAAGCCCAGGACTCAAGAGAAGCATAGAAATGTAAAGAGAGGAAAATATATGTATTATTGAAAGATTAAAATGTTTACATGCCTAGATGGGAAAATGATATCTGTAACTCTTGAGAACAGGGTTTGCTATTGGGGCAGTTAGAGGGGGCATCACATGAATAAAGGGTGAGATTGTTAATGGACTCTGATTTGATGATATCAAAGAAAAAGGCTTTTAGGAGTGGAAAAAAGGTACTGGGAGAAGAGGAAAGAAAGTATAAAGGGAAAATTTTGATTACATGAAGAGGCACAAAAGATCTGTTAAAAAAGAGGGAAAGAAGGGAAGGGGATGAGCATTGTTTGAAGCTTAATCTCATCAGTTTTGGCTCAAAGGAGGAATAACAATCATTGAGCGGGGTATAGAAATTTATCTTATCATATGAAGTAGGAGGAGAAAGGGGAAAGAAAAAGAAGGGGCTGGATAAAATGAAGGGTAAAAACACTAGGAGAAAGGGGTAAGAGAAGGGGTAGAAGGTAGAAATGGAGGGTAGGATAGATTATAAACAAAACTCTATTAAGGAGGGACAGGATGGAAAGCAAAAGTATACACAAGAGAGAAAATAGGATGGAGGGAAATACAGAGCTAATAATCATAATTGTGAATGTGAATAGGATGAACTCTCCCATAAATGGAAATGAATAGCAGAGTGGATTAAAAAACAGAATCCTGTAATATGTTGTTTAGAGTAAACACATTTGAAAGAGAGACACATGAAGAGTAAAGGTAAAAGACTGAACTAGAATTTATTATGCTTTGGGTGAAGCAAAAAAAAAAAATGAAAAAATGAAAAAATGAAAAAAAAAAGTAAAAAGCAGGGCTAACAATTCTCATCTAAGATAAAGCAAAAGCAAAAACAGATATAATTAAAAGAAATAAAGAAGGAAAATATGGAACTATTAAAGGATACAACAATGAAGTAGTATTGATATTAAATGTATATGCACTAAGTGGTAGAACAGGCAAATTCCCAGAAGATATTAAACCAGTTACAGGAAGAAATAGACAGCAAAACTGTGGAAGATCTCAACCTTCCCTTCAAAGAATCAGATAAATCTAATCACAAAATAAACAAGAAAGAAACTAGGGAGGTTAATAGAATCCTAGAAAATGTAGATATGATAGATCTCTAGAGAAAATTACAGCTTTTTCTCAGTTGTACAAAGCATCTACACGAAAACTGACCATATATTAGAAGGCAAAAATCTCACCATCAAATGCATAAAGTCAGAAATAGTAAATGCTTCCCTTTCAGACCACTATGCAAAAAAAAAAAAAAAAAAAAAAAAAATTAAAAAAAAAACACAGAAACAATCCATGATTTCATTCAAGAAAATGACAATAATGAAACATATCAAAACCTATGGGATGCAGCCAAAGCAGTTCTTAGGGAAATTTTTATATCTCTAAACAGTCATATTAATAAAATAAAAGAGATCAATGTATTTGGCATGCAACTAAAAAAAAAAAGCTAGGAAAAATTAAAAACTCCCAATAAATACCAAATTAGAAATCCTGAAACTTATGAGAGATTAATTAAATACCAAATAAGAAAACTATTGAATTAATTAATAAAACTAAGAGTTGGTTTTATGAATAAACCAACAACGTAGATAGAACTTTGGTTAATTTGAATAGAAAAAGTAAAGAAACAAATTATCAGTATCAAAAATGGAAAGAGTGAACTTACTACAAAAGAAAAAGAAATTAAATAAATAGGAGATATTTTACCTAACTGTATGCAAGCAAGTCTGACAATCTAACAGAAATGGATGAATATTCACAAAAAACATACAAATTATTTAAATAGTCCCATTCTAGAAAAAAGAAAGTAAACAATCCATCAATGAACTTCCTATTAAAAAAAAAAAAAAAATTTCCAGGGCCTGATGGATTTACAAGTGAATTCTACCAAACATTTTAAGAAAAATTAATTCCTATACTATGTAAATTATTTGGGGGCAACTAGATGGTGCAGTGGATAGAGTATCAGCCCTTAAGTCAGGAAGACCTGAGTTCAAATCTGGGCTCAGACACTTAATACTTCCTAGCTGTGTGACCCTGGGCAAGTCACTAAACCCTAACTGCCTCGGGGAAAGAAATAAAAGAAAAGAAAAAAGAAAAAGAAAACCTATGTAGATTATTTAGAAAAAGAGGTAAAGAAGGTTTCCTGCCAAATTCCTTCTACAACATGAATATGGTACTGATACGTAAACCAGGAAGAGCCAAAACAAAGAAAGAAAATTGAAGACCAAACTATCTAATGATTATTGTAAAGATTTTAAATAAAATATTAGCAAAAAGATTACAGCAAATTATCAGAAGGATAATAGATTTGTGACCAACTGGGATTTATACCAGGAATGCAGAGCTGGTTCAATATCAGGAAAACTACAGCCATAATCGACCATATCAATAGCAAAACAAACAGAAATCATAATCTCAATATATGCAGATATATTCAATATATGAAATAGATGCAGAAAAAAAAAAAACTTTTGACAAAATATAGCACCCATTCCTATTAAAAACACTAGAGAGTATAGGGATAAAGGGAGTTTTCCTTAAAATAACAAGTAGTATTTATCTTAAACCAACAGCAAGCATTATTTGTAATGGAGAGAAGCTGGACTCATTCCCAATAAGATCATGGGTGAAACAAGGATGTCCTTGTATCACAAGGAAATCATAAATTTCATATTATTCAGCATTGTACTAGAAATGGTGGCTTTAGCATTAAGGAAAGATAAAGAAATTAAAGGAATTAGAACAGGCAATGAGGAGATAAATCACTCTTTGCAGATGATATGATGATATACTTAGAGAATCCTAGAAAATCTGCCAAAAACCTATTTGAAATAATGAACAGCTTTAGCAAAAATCACAGAATGTAAAGTAAACCCACACAACTCATCAGCATTTCTATACATTACTGAAAAAGTCCAGCAGCAAGAGATCGAAAGAGAAAATCCATTTAAAATAATGTAGACAAAATAAAATATGTGGGTGTCTACCTGCCAAGACAAACCCAGGAAATATAAGAACACAATTGCAAAACATTTCTCACACAAATAAATTCAGATCTAAACAAGTGGAAAAATATTAGTTGCTCATGAGTAGACTGACCTAATATAATAAAAATGACAATTCAGTGCCATACCAATCAGAGTGCCAAAAATTATTTTATAGAGCTAGAAAAAATAATAACAAAATTCATCTGGAAAGTCAAAAATATCAGACCCTTTAATGGGGGGGGGGGGAGAAGGATATTGGCTTAATTGTACCAGACCTAAAACTATAGTATAAAGCAGCAGTGATCAAAACCACTTGATACTGGCTAAGAAATAGAGTGGTGGATCAGTGGAATAGATTAGATACACACGAGACAATAATCAATGACTATAGTACTTGTAGTATTTGACAAACTTCCAAAATCCAACTTTTGGGATGAGAGCTCACTACTTGACAAAATTTCCTGAGAAAACTGGAAAATAACACCCCATACCAAAATAAGGTCAAAATAAGTCCATAATTTGGGCATAAAGGGTGGTATTATAAATAAATTATCCCTTGCTCTCCTAATTTGTTTATCAGATCTTTGGAGAAGGGGAGAAATTCATGACTGAAAAAGAACTAGAGAACATTATGAAATGCAAAATAGACAATTTTGCTTACATTAAATTAAAGCATTTTTGCACATATAAAAGCAATGGAAACAAGATTAAAAGGGAAATATAAAACTGGGGAAAATTTTACAGCCAGTATTTCTGATAAAGGTCTCATTACTTGACATCCAGGAAATCTTTATAATATATATACAACAAGATTATAGGAGAATCAACTGTGATGGACATGGCTCTTTTCAACAATGAGATGAGTTGCAAAGATGAAGATGATGTGATGAAGAGAGCCATCTACACCCAGAGAGAGGACTGTGGAAACTGAGTGAGATCACAATATAGCATTTTCACTCTTTTTTGTTGTTTGCTTGCATTTTGTTTTCTTGTTGATTTTTATTTCCTTTTTGATCTGATTTTTCTTGTGCAGCAAGATGATTGTGTAAATATGTATACATATATTAGATTTAACATATATTTTTAAAATGTTTAACATATATTGGATTGCTTGCCATCTAGGGGAGGGAGTGGGAAGAAGGAGGGGAAAATTTGGAACACAGGGTTTTGCAGGAGCCAATGTTGAAAATGAAACATGCATGTGCTTTGAAAATAAAAAGTTTTAATAAAAAAGGTCTCATTTCTAAAATATATAAAGAAATGTGTCAAATTTATAAAAACACAAGTCATTCCCTGATTTATAAAGGGTCAAAGGTTATGAACAGACAATTTTCAGATGATGAAATGAAAGCCATCTATAGTCATATGAAAACATGCTCCAAATCATTATTAATTTGAGAAATACAAATAAAAACAACTCTGAGTTATCACCTAATTCATACCTCAGATTACCTAAAATGACAGAAGAACACAACGATAAATGTTGAAGGGGACGTAAGAAACTGGGACACTAATGCATTGATGGCGGAGTTGTGAAATGATCCAAATCATTCTGGAGGGCAATTTGGAACTATGCCCAAAAGGCTATCAAACTGTGCATAGCATTTGATCCAACAGTGTCTCTACTGGGCTTGTATCACAAGGAAATCATAAAGGAATGGAAAAGGATCCACATGTGCAAAAATGTTTGTAACGGCTCTTTTTTGTGATAGAAAAGAATTGGAAAAAGGTGTGGATGCCCATCAACTGGGTAATGAACAAACAAGCTGTGGTTCATGAAGGTAATGGAATATTATTGTTCTATAAAAAATGATGGCAAGCTGAATATATAAAGGCCAGGAAAGATTTACATGAACTGATGCGAAGTGAAACAAGCACAATCAGGAATACACTGTACACAATAATAGCAAGAATGTGTAGATGACCAACTATAAAAGACCTGGTTCTTCTCAACGGTTCAGGGATCCAAGGCAATCCCAATAAATTTTGGATAGAAAATGCCATCTGCATCCAGAAAAAGAACTATGGAAATTCAATGTAAATCAATACATTCAATTCTTTTTTTCTGTTGTTTTTTTTTTTCCTTTTTTGCGTTATTTCCCTTTTTTTCCCTGATTTTTCTCTCCCAACTTGACTCATAAACAAATGTATATTTAAAACTTAATACACATGTATGCCCAGAACAAAAATTAAAACAATAAAAATGCCCAAAACAGAGAAATGAATAAAAGAATTCAAGGGTGATCTTCATTTATGCTAAAAAAAAAATGAAAAAAACAAAAACGCTTAAAAATATAAGTGAAAAGAAACCATTTTTGCTATCAAAAAACATATATCTAAGACCAACAACTAGAATTATTTAAAATGGAGGAAATACCACTAGCTTCATTTCCCTATTAGGTTTTGACAATGTTCTAGAAATGCTAGTGAGAGCAAAATACCAAGAAAAATTAAGGCATGAAACAGACAAATACATGCCCCCCAAAGTAATTTTTTTTCAGTTTGATGGTGTACTTGAAAACTCCTACAGAATCAGTAAAGAAACTAATTGAACAATGGTTTCATAAAAAAGGACAAAAAATTAAATTAACACAACTCACTAGACTTTCTCTACATCAACAATAAAATCAAGGAGAAAATAAAAAATGGAATCCCACTTGGCATAATAACAAGAGACATAAATTATTTGGCAGTCAAGGCAATGCAACTAGACTTCCTTCCGAGGGTGGAGCCATGGCGGCAGAGATCAGACAGGAGTATCTGTAACCTCCTCTAACCTCCCCTCAAACCAACAACACATGAAGCCTCTAGACTGATTTTGAAGCAAAAAAATCCACAATATCTGGAGAACAACACGATTCTAGAAGAAGATACTCTGGAAGAACCTCAAAACAGGTCTGTTTGAATTGGGCAGGGGGGTGGTCTGCTGAACCCAGACTGCATTGCAGAGAGACTGGGGCAGGGAGCTGGAGCAGGGAGCTGGAACAGGAGTCGGAACATGAGTGGGAGCGTTGTGCTTTTCACACACCTGGGAGTCTTCTGCGGGCCTCTTGGAACAATCTGTCCTGATTGTGGGCAGGTGGTTTGGAGGGTCTGCCTTTTGTGGGGGGTAGATTGTGAACCACTGAACCCCTGATGAGCATCGGACCTAGCTGCCATTACACAGCACC